>CAUYPK010117981.1:0-11908 GCA_963574355.1 Loris lydekkerianus
GAGGACAAATAAAACTAAGACTGAGGGAGGTGGGCGGAGGGAGGGCGATTGGTGGGATTACACCTGCAGTGCATCTTATAAGGGTATATGTGAAACTTAGTAAATGTAGAATGTAAATGTCTTAACACAATAACTAAGAAAATGCCAGGAAAGCTATGTTAACCAGTGTGATGAAAATGTGTCAAACGGTCTATAAAACCAGTGTATGGTGCCCCATGATCGCATTAATGTACACAGCTATGATTTAATAATAAAAAAAAACTAAGATTGATAAAGTTGGTAAGGTAAAAACAAAATGTTATTAATAAGAATATAATAAGAATAAACAAAAAACTAAAAAAGATTATTTGTAATGTATATAAAGGATTAATAAACTTGAGTTGTTTTTTTTTAAAAAGCCAATGAAGAAAGAAAAGTCACAAAATGAATGAAAAAAGGGCCAACATATAAAACAAGAAGTTGAACTTATATATGCAGTAACACAAATAAAAAACATAATTTTGTCACTCAAACTGACAAAGATTTCTTAAACAATCATGTATATTATGTCAGGGGTTTCAATGAATGGGAATTCACACCCTGCTGGCAAATAAATTTATATTAATGACACAAGTTTACAATGAAGATTTTAGTAAAAACAACTATTCTAAACAAATGCATTTCTAAAACAAAAATGAGTTTTTTTTGTACAAAAGTATGTATAAGCTATTTATATTAGCCAAAAAAAAAAACTAACCTAGATGTCTAATAACAAGGAATTGGTTAAATTTCCACATTATGATATGTCATGGTAGTAAAATACTAATAAAAAAGAAAATGTTTACAATATTACCAACTGAAAATTATTTCACAAACTAGATCTTATCACTTCTCAGCCTTCTAGACTCCTGGCTAAGATTAAGTATAGCATCTATTCTCATAAGTTTAATTTCTGACGCATCGTCTATCAGAGGATAACACATGAAATAGATTTTTGAAGCAGGGAGATGAAATGGGAGCCTGTTTCATCCACTGTACACATTAACCTGGCATTACAGTACCTCCAGGAATAGTGCTCCAATTAAAAAAAATAGATCTGACAAGTATAATCATAATCATTTTTAAAATTATAAATATGTACACATGTATAAATTATGAATATATATGATGCGATATATGTATATCACATAATATACAAAGAAAAAGTTCAGAGAGAGATACACTAAAATGTTAACCATAAGTTCCATTCCTTGAACATTATGAGAGATAAATTTTCTTCTTCATACTTTTAATTTCCATATTTCCCATGATATACTTAGAGTATAGGAAAAATTCAGTCCCATCTCAATAAATAAAGAGTTACAGCTGTATTTTGGACTTTAAGAGTGATTTTCACAGCACAAACTTAAGTTTTTCTCGTTCCAATGAACTCAGTACTACAGACATTAAAGACTAGAGACTGATTTTACTTGTTCTATTTCTTTTCTTGTTTTCCTTCATGTATTCCAAAAATAAAATCTTAGTCCAAATAAAAGGAGGGAAGAAAAGTCTATTCCTTCTAAATTTAGAAATAAAAGTACAAATATAGTTAAATCTGAAATAGTTGCTTTTATTAAAATTATAAAGGCTCAAGAACAATATAATTCACATGGTTTAATGTAAACAGAATAGTGTTTATACTACAATTAGGTATGAAGAACTATGTGCAATAACATGCAGTTCCTCTAGAGAGAAACTTTAGAATGGATAGAAAGCCAGAAATTAAGCTAAAAAGATAAACACACTTTGGGGTTTAGTTATGTTTTGGAACATTGTTTATAAAATGAGAAAAATTCACCAGCATTGCCTGCAGACATAAGGCACATTCTCTGATGAAATGCATGGCTCATGCTGAAAACATCTGGTCTGTCACATAGCTCCACATTTTTCAAGGCTAATTAGTACAAAACCCTGTGTTTCCTGGTAACAAAGAATGTTACCTTATTCCCTCATTGTCCCTTCCCCTAACATACACATGTTCCTACTATAATAGCTAAACAAGATTATTCAAATTTCTTGTATTTTTTAATATGAGTAGCAGGTTAAAGAATGACAGCCAATTAAATACCTGTATACCAAACACCAAAAATAAAGAAACAACTTCTAGTAGCTCTGGCAATCCAAAATGTAGTTTTGATTACTTTTGACAACCTCCAAATATTATTAAAACTAACTCAAAAGCCAAATTCCTAAGTTTAATTTGCACATATGCTCATTCTTTCCCCTCCTCCCACATAGGCTCCCTACCTAATAGAGATGAAAGTGGAAATAAAGTAAATAAAGGCAGAGAATAACAGGGAAGAATGCCGGAAAAGAGGACTAAATAATCCTTTAAACTGAATAACTAAGATCAGAACAACTTATACATGGTTGAATGCAATAGTGAGAAGAGGAATGTTGATTCTAGGCAAAGTAAATTTTGCTACTTTGATAAGAAAGTAATTTTTGATACTTTGATAAGAAACTTTTATAAATTTAGAGTACAAAAAATGAAATAAAAGCTTTTACTGCAAGAAAATATTAGTGCCTTTCCTAACCAAAGATCATCATTAACAAATATTCAATCCTTTCTCTGTGCTAGAGATAGAAAGATAGTCAGTTATCTTTCCTTTAGGAATAAAACCCAGTAATATAATCAGTATTTGTAGCTTTAAAAAAAAAAAAAGGTAAAATTTCAGCCATGAAAGTCTAACAAGGAACAGACATGATCTCCCACTTTATAAACAAGTAGAATACTGGGTAAAATACAAAAAATAACTGTTTTCAGACATTGAGCACTAGGCAACACAGAACCGTACCCCTAAAAAAAAGAAAACAAGGCTCGGCACCTGTAGCTCAAGAGGCTAAGGCGCCAGCCACATACACCTGAGCTGGCAGGTTCGACTCCAGCCCAGGTCCGCCAAACAATAATGATGGTTGCAACCGAAAAATAGGTGGGCGTTGTGGCAGGCACCTGTAGTTCTAGCTACTTGGGCAGTGGAGGCAGGAGAAAAGCTTGAGCCCAGGAGTTGGAGATTGCTGTGAGCTGTGATGTCACAGCACTCTACCCAGGACAACAGCTTGACACTCTGTTTCAAAAAAAAAAAAAAAAAAGGGAAAACAAACAAGGCAAGTTTAGTAATAACTTGTCTTATCTACTTAAAGGTAATTTCTAGATCATGGACACAGACACAGAAAACTTAAATAGCTAGCTCATCAGCCTTGCTAACTTTACGAGTCAGAGATAGTAGTTCAGGAAAGTTGAGGTAATTTGAAGTTTTGCAGCAGAGTTCACCCAAAAAAAAAAGGAAGCAATGCAAAAAAAAGAACTGCAGAAACTACACAGGGGTCTCCTTGAATCTTCTGAGTACTAGCACAAGCTTGAGAAAAGTAAAATTTCTATGTGGACGGTAGGGAAGTGGAGTGGAAGACGGAAGTGAGAGAAGGGAAAGGGAGATCAACCCAGGGTGATTTAAGATGAACACTTCAAGAACTCAGACAAGGAAGAGAAACACTGGAACTATTTCTCTGTGAAAAGAAACTGGGAAGAGTTCCCAGGGACTCTTGAGTTATTCAGAGTAGATTACAGAGTGTCTTATTAGTAAAGTCTTATTTAAAAGCTAAATTATTCCTGGAATGAAGGCAGGTCTAGAAGAACTTAAAAATAGGGTTTGAGGCCGGGCACCTATAATCCTAACACTCTGGGAGGCCAAGGCGGGTGGATTGCTTGAGCTCACAAACTGAGACCAGCCTGAGCAAAAGTGAGACCCCATCTCTACTAAAAATAGAAAAACTGAGGCAAGAGGATCGCCTGAGCTCAAGAGTTTGAGGTTCCTGTGAGCTATGATGCCACATCACTCTATCCAGAGAAACAGCTTGATGTGTCTCCAAAAAGAAAGGGGGGAGAGGGGGAGGTTGAAAATAACAGATAGATCTGTAACCTACTTAACTCTAAGCCAAAACAAAGCCCAATACTCTCTTTTTAAAAAAAAAGCCCCCCCCCCAAAATCCATATACTCATCAACATACCATAATATCCATTATCCAATCAAAAATTACTAGACATAAGAAGAATAAAACTTACCTATAACCAGGAAAAACAACATCAATACTAAAGATCCACAGTAAGTTAAATGTATACATTGTAAAGCTAGAATCAACCACTAAGAAAATAAAATACAGTCAGACCTCTGTATCCACAGGTTCCACATCCATAGAATCAACCAAGCATGGATCAAAAATATTCAGAAAAAAAGCAATAAAAAGGTAACAATACAACAATTAAAAATAATGCAAATTTAAAAACATAGTGTAGTTTTATTTCCATAGCATTTACATTGTATTAGGTATTATAAGTAATCTAGAGATGATTTTAAAAGTATACAAAGGACATGGATAAGTTATATGCACACCACAGTATTTTCTATAACAGACTTGAGCCTCTATAGATTTTGTTATCCATGGGGTCCTGTAACAAATACCTTGAGGAAACTGAGGGGACAACTGTAAAACAAAGAGATATAGATAATAAAGCATTAGTGAATATAAAATGAAATCCTAAAATATAGTCAACTAGTTGAAAAGACAGGAAAAGAAAGAAAGAATAAAGAACAGGTAAGATAAATGAAAAGTAAATTAGAAGACAGTACATTTAAACTCATTATTGATAACCACATTAAATGTAAGAGATCTATATAATGTAATTTAATAACACAGATTGTCAGACAAGAGCTTTTTAAAACAGCAAGCTCATTCTACAAAATAACTTGCCTATAATCTTCAAAACTGACAAAGTCATAAAAATCAAGTAAAGAATGAATATAGTTCCAAACTGAAGAAAACAAAAGAGATAAGACAGCTAAATGCAACACATGACTGGAACTGGATTCTTTTGCTATAAAGAACATGAAGGAGACAACTGGCAAAACTTGAATTGGGTAAGAGGATTAGAAGCTAGTAATACATACATCAACGTTAATTTCTATTCTCTATAGGAGAATGTCTTTATCTGTAGGAAATCACACTAGAGTACTTGGGAAGGATGGTGTATCATTTTAGCAACTAACTTTCAACTGGTTCAAGAAAAAAAAAACATTTATACTGACTTAAGAATGTTAGAATGTTTAAAATTAAAAATTTTTGAAACCCAGAAAAAAATAAATTTGACTATATTAAAACTTAAAACTGCCATGTAACAAAAATATTAACTTTACAAATTTAAGAGATAAATCACATCCTGAAAGACAGTATTTGCAACATACAACAGGAAAAGGCATCCAGAGTATATAATGAATTCCTATGTATGAAAAAGAAAACAGCAGACAACCTAAGAGAAAAATAGGCAAAGAAGAAGGAAAACCTCAAATACCTGAAAACTAATCTCAGTAATCAAATAAAAAAATGAAAAATGGTAATAGTAATCTTCACTTCACAGTCATTAAGCTGGCAAAAATAAAATGTTTGACAATATAGATATTACCAAGAGGTAGAATAACAAGACCTTCCTTAAAATGACAGGGTAATCATTTTGGAGAATAGTAAAATCAAAGGCATTTATATCCTTTCCTTGATTCAATTGATCTCCTCTGAGTATAAACCCTAAATTCACAGCAATGGCATCACTTGGGAGGTTAGTAGAAAATGCAGAATCTCAGGAATGGCCCCAGACCTACTCAATTATAATTTAAATATAACAAGTCCCCATATGATTCATATACATAGATACATTTGAAGAAACTTTAAATGTAAGTATGAAGATACATGAACAAGGACATTTATCACACAATTGTGTGCCGTAACAGCTAGAATTATACCAAATGTCTATCATAGTATCTATCAGGATAATTACCCTATTGTAACACCACCCCAAACCTTAGTGGCTCAAGACAAAAATTTAAAACTTACTCATATTATACATTCATAACAGGTTGGCAGGGAAGCTCTGCTCATAGAAGTTACTCCAGGACTCAACCACTACCTTGAAAGTTGCAATTTGCCAAGACCATGAGAAAATAAAAGAACTCTGGAGGGAGCTGAACTAGAAATTAAATGCTAATTCCCAAAGTGAGAAGTATCACTTCTCTTTACATCTTATCAGCCAGAAATAGTCACATGGTTTAACCCACATAGAGGGAGACCAGGAAATATAATCTTCCCTTGAGCCAAAAGAAGGTTGAGCTAGAAATATTGGCAAACAGCACTTACAACTGGAACTGAGAGAAAAGATGTGGATTACTAATACAATGGACTACCATAGAGATTAAAATGAACAAACTAGAACTACAAATATGAAGAAAATAAGCTGTCTACTAGTATGCAAGCCCCATAAGGGAAAACATTTTTGTCTATTTTTGCACATAATTTCCCTAGTACCAAGCTATTTCCCCAGTAACAAGCACATTATACATAGTGGGTACTCAATTCATCTTTGTTGAGTGAAGAGATACATCTCAAAATGAGGACTAGAATAATCCAAATAAATGGATTTTAAACACAAAATTTTTAAATGTGATTTCTGGATATTAAAAGCATAGACTAGAAGGACATTTACCAAATTTATTTTCCTCCTTCTTTATTCCTTACCCTCTCCCTCTCTCCTACCCTCCCTTCCTTCCTTTTTTAGTTTTTTGAGACAGAATCTTCTTCTATTGCCCAGGGTAGAATGCACTGGCCTCATATAGCTGACTGCAACCTCAAACTACTGGGCTGAAGCAGTCCTCCTGCCTTAGTTTCCAAGTAGCTGATAACTGCAGACCCGTACCACCAGAACCCACCAATATTTTTTCTACTTTTTTATAAAGATAGGGTCTCACTGTATTTCCCAGGCTGGTGACCTCAAGTGACTTTCCCATCCCAGACCCTCCAAGTACTAAGAATACAGGTGTGAACCACCAGTCATGGCCAAATTGGCCTTTTCTCTAAGAAGGGCTTCAGTTGCGATGCGATGAGGCTCACTGATGTAATGAAGGGTAATATTCTTTATTTATAGTCTGCTGACTTAAATGTTAATCTTATTTTTAAAATACCTTCACAGAAACATCTAGAATAATGTTTCACCAAATATCTGGGTACCATGGCCTAGCCAAGATAACATAAAATTAATCATCACAAAGGGCAAGATCAAGGTTAAACTTAGGATTCCTCTTCTGGATACTGTCATCTTTTAGTTTTATTCCAGAGGAAACTCTACAGTGACTCCTTGGTTCTTGTTCCCAAACAAGATTTATCATCTCCCCACTCTCTGCTCTGAAGTGTCCTGCACTACCTTGAGGCTAAATGAAGTTGTAAGATAAACAGGGCATATCTTCCTGGAATGTTAATTTCACCTAGGACTTTTTTTTCCAGAATATTACTGGGGTTTTCACCTAGGTTTTGACAGGGAAAGTATACAATTAGGTATACTTAATATTGAAAATGAGAATAAAAATAATGAGAATAAAAATTCTGAATTCTCAACAATTTTGAAGCAAGAAGGAATCAGGAAAACTAAACACTAGATTTACAAACTTTCAACTTTGCTTTCACCCTTTCAAATCAGTGTTGTTGGTAGCATCATCAAGTTATAAAACAAAGCCAAGAGGAAGCTCCAAGATGGTGGGCTAGAGATATCTCCACATCCACCATTCTAAGTAAGATCAGGTCGAGGGGACTCCAGCCACTTCTTACTAGATTGTCCCACCCACAATCAAGAGGGCACAGTGAGACAGCAAGGGACTCCAAGACCCTAGGCAGTCAGGAAAAGTGGAAAACCTGCACAGAAAGCAGATGCAAGGGAGTCTGGTGACTCAGGGACAAAGCCTACATGTGGAATGCCTGAGGGATTAAGCTGGCAGGAGAGTCTCCCCCAAGACCCCATGGCACCGTGTAGTGGCGGACTGGGGACTACACTGAACTATGGAAGGATCTGCCTCTCCAGGGGAGGGGAATGGTGTGAAACATGCAGGAACTGAGATACCACTGGTCTCCTGGGAGCATGGAGAAGCAGGAACTTTGTCAGAGGGCTGGAGACAAGAAAGCATTATGCCAGTTTTTTAACTTGGGAGCTACCTGGAGTAGCTTTAGGCAGAACAGAACATGTGAGCTAACTCAAACAGTACCAGACAGGTATAAACCTGTAGACTACTCACTGGGAGGCCAGCAGGCAGGGTGCTGCCATCTAGGGACAGCCACAGGGGAGAAATGGAGACAGCCACAACCTTGAATCAGCCAGCAATCAGAGGAGCCTATTTCGAGAACGCATTTCCAGGGTCCCAAGACTCCATTTCCATGGGCAGCCAACCTTGGGCTGATTACCACAGAGACATGGGCAAGTTGGACAGATCCCATCCCCTGCATAGACCACTTTGTGGTCTCGGGAACCTTTTGGATGGTTGCGGCATGTCTGCCATAAAGTGTGGCCTAAGCTTCAGGATTTTGGCTTCTCTACTCCAAAGGAAACTCAATGCTCTCACAACAACCACAGCCAGATTAAAATCAAATAAACCAGAAAAATAATACCAGGTTTCCACAGCAACGAGTAACTTCCTGTCCCCACCACCCCCAAAAGATGAAGTGTGCTTTTTTTCCCCAATGCTTTTGTTTTCTAAAGCTGTAGCAACACGTGGTACAGGCAACATACTGCATTTTGTGTGTGTGTGTGTGTGTGTGTGTTCTTGCACACACACACAAATACTTTCTAACTTTGTTACACATTTTCTAGCACTTTAATTTTTTTTTTTAAACTTTTATTTTTTCTTCAAGTTGTTTTTATTTTTAATTTTTTTTTTATTGTTAAATCATAGCTGTGCACATTAGTGCAATCGCCTGTACCCATTCTAACATACACCATAGATGTGGCCCCACCCATTACCCTCCTGCCACCAAAACCTCCCCCCTCGCTTCCCCTTCCTTGGCCCTTTCCCCATATTCTTGGGCTATACTTGGGTTATAGCTTTCATGTGAAAGCTGTAAGTTAGCTTTATACTAGGGCTGAGTATATTGGATACTTTTTCTTCCATTCCTGAGATACTTTGCTAAGAAGAATATGTAAGGCTGCATAATATTCCATGGTATACCTGTACCACAATTTGCTAGTCCATTCATGGGTCGATGGGCACTTGGGCTTCTTCCGTGAATTAGCAATTATGAATTGGGCTGCAATAAACATTCTGGTACAGATGTCTTTGTTATATTGTGATTTTTGGTCTTCTGGGTATATACCTAGTAAAGGAATTACAGGATCGAATGGCAGGTCTATTTTTAGATCTCTAAGTAGTCTCCAAACATGCTTCCAAAAGGAATGTATTAGTGTGCATTTCCACCAGCAGTGTAGAAGTGTGCCCTTTTCTCTGCATCCACACCAGCATCTCTAGTTTTGGGATTTTGTTATGTGGGCTACTCTTACTGGGGTTAGGTAATATCTCAAAGTAGTTTTGATTTGCATTTCTCTGATAATTAAGGATGATGAGCGTTTTTTCATGTGTCTGTAGATCGTACGTCGTCTGTCTTCTTTAGAGAAGTTTCTCTTCAAGTCCCTTGCCCAACCTGAGATGGGATCACTTGTTCTTTTCTTGCTAATACGTTTGAGTTCTCTGTGGATTCTGGTTATTAAACCTTTATCAGAGGTATAACCTGCAAATATTTTCTCCCATTCTGAGGGCTTTCTGCTTGCTTTACTCACTATGTTCTTGGCTGTGCAGAAGCTTTTTAGTTTGATCAAGTCCCAGTAATGTATTTTTGGTAGTGTTTTAATTGCCTGGGGAGTCCTCCTCATAAAATATTCACCCAGGCTGATTCCTTCAAGAGTTTTCCCAACACTTTCTTCAAGTATTTTTATAGTTTCATGTCTTAAGTTTAAATCTTTTATCTAGTGAGAGTCTATTTTAGTTAAAGGTGAAAGCTGTGGGTCCAGTTTCAGTCTTTTACAGATCGCTAGCCCGTTCACCCAGCACCATTTGTTAAATAGGGAATCTTTTCCCCACTGAAAGTTTTTAATTGGCTTTTCAAAGATCAAATAATGGTAAGTAGCCGGATACATCTCTTGGTTCTCTCTTCTGTTCCAGACATCTACTTCTCTGTTTTTGTGCCAGTACCATGCTGTTTTGATCATGATTGATTTATAGTACAGTCTCAAGTCTGATAGCGTGATTCCTCCTGCTGTGTTAATGTTTTGGCTATTCAAGTTTTTTTTCTGATTCCATATAAAATGAAGTCTTATTTTTTTCAAGATCTTTAAAATATGACAATGGAGCTTTGATAGGAATTGCATTAAAATTATATATTGCTTTGGGTAGTATAGACATTTTAATGATGTTGATTCTTCCCAGTCATGAGCATGGTATGTTTTTCCATTTGTTAACATTTTCAGCTATTTCTTTTCTTAAAGTTTCATCGTTCTCTTTATAGAGATCTTTCATGTCCTTTGTTAGATAAACTCCCAAATATTTCATCTTCTTTGGCACTACTGTGAAAGGAATAGAGTCCTTGACTATTTTTTTGGCTTGGCTATTGTTAGTGTATATAAAGGCTAAAGATTTATGGGTGTTGATTTTGTAGCCTGAGACATTGCTATATTCCTTGATCACCTCTTAAAGTTTTGTAGTAGAATCCTTAGTGTTTTCCAGATATATGAACATGCCATCTGTGAGGAGTGAAAGTTTGATCTCTTTTGACTCTATGTGGATACACTTGATCACCTTTTCTTCCCTAATTGCAATGGCTAAAACTTCCATTACAATGTTAAAGAGCAATGGAGACAATGGGCAACCTTGCCTGGTTCCTGATCAAGTGGAAATGATCTTGATTTAACTCCATTCAATATGATATTGGCCTTTATTAGTTTAAGAAATATCCTTTCTATACCAATTTTCTTAAGTGTTCTGATCATGAAGAGATGCTGAATATTATCAAAAGCTTTTTCTGCATCAATTGAGAGAATCATATGGTCTTTATTTTTTAGTTTGTTTATGTGCTGAATTACATTTATAGATTTATGTATATTGAACCAGCCTTGAAAGCCTAGAATAAATCTGACTTGGTCATGGTGTCTAATTTTTTTGATGTGTTATTGAATTCTGTTTGTTAGGATCTTATTGAGTATTTTTGCAACTATATTTATTAGTGATATTGATCTATAATTTTTTTTCTTGTTGGGTCTTTCCCTGATTTAGGGATCAAGGTGATGTTTGCTTCGTAGAATGTGTTGGGAAGTATTCCTTCTTTTTCTATATTTTGGAAGAGGTTTAGTAATATAGGTACTAGTTCTTCTTTAAATGTTTGGAGGAATTCTGACGTAAAGCCATCTGGTCCTGGTCCTGGGCTTTTCTTTCTAGGGAGATTTTGTATAGTTGATGCTATTTCAGAACTTGATATAGGCCTGTTCAACATTTCCACTTTGTTCTGGCTAGGTCTTGATAAGTGGCGTACTTTCAAGTATTTGTTGATTTCTTTCAGATTTTCATATTTCTCAGAGTAAAGTTTCTTGTAATATTCATTAAGGATTTTTTGAATTTCTGAGGGGTCTGTTGTTATTTCATCCATACCATTTCTGATTGATGAAATTAGAGGTTTTACTCTTTTTTTCCTGGTTAAGTTGGCCAAAGGTTTATCTATTTTATTGACCTTTTCCAAAAACCAACTTTTGAATTTATTGATCTGTTGTGTAATTCTTTTGTTTTCAATTTCATTTAATTCTGCTTTGATTTTAGTTATTTATTTTATTCTGCTGGGTTTGGGGTTGGAATGTTCTTCCTTCTCCAGTAGCTTGAGATGTCCCTTTAAGTTATTAACTTCCTCTCTTTCCATTCTCTTGAGGAAGGCTTGCAGTGCTATAAATTTCCCTCTTAGGACTGCCTTTGCAGTATCCTAGAAGTTCTGATAATTTGTGTCTTGATTGTTGTTTTGTTCCAAAAATTTGGTGATTTCCTTCTTAATC
>CAUYPK010117983.1:0-18935 GCA_963574355.1 Loris lydekkerianus
TTTCATGTTTACATGGATGGAGCTGGAACATCTTCTTAGTAAAGTATCTCAAGAATGGAAGAAAAAGTATCCAATGTACTCAGCCCTACTATGAAACTAATTTATGGCTTTCACATGAAAGCTATAACCCAGTTATAACCTAAGAATATGGGAAAGGGGGAGAGGGAGGGAGGCGGGAGGTGAGTGGAGGGAGGATGATTGGTGGGATTACACCTGCAGTGCATCTTACAAGGGTACATGTGAAACTTAGTAAATGTAGAATGTAACACAATATCTAAGAAAATGCCAGAAAGGCTATATTAACCAGTGTGATGAAAATGTGTCAAACAGTCTATAAAACCAGTGTATGATGCCCCATGATCTCATTAATGTACACAGCTATAATTTAATAATAATAAAAAAAGAAGTTGGCAAAAAAAAAAAAATCTCATTTACAACAATCACAGAAGACTACCCAATTTCTTCTGCTATCCTGGAATGTTCTTTAAAAATTAATTACTACTTGAAATAAGGTAGGAAAGTGTTTCTCAAATTGAGATTCACAAGTTCTGAAAGAATTTTTTAAATTTGGGGCTTTCTTTTGACTTATCTAAGAAAAGTAACATAAGAATGTTCTGGACCATTAGGATGACCATCTTGTAATCAAATACTGCTTTGATTTCGTTATCTGCAGTTGTGTTTCCAAGAGAACTGGTGCTACCCCTTCCATGTTGTATGAAGCACTATACACAATGTTGTGTAATAGGTAATATGCTAACCTGAGTGGACCGTCGGCACAGTGAAGCATTGGATAAAAAATGGAAATATAAAACTAAAAATAACAGTAATGACAAAAATGAAGCCTCAAATAATGGTTCATCATATTCTAGCTCAAAGAAATTGACTGAGCCAGTGAAGCGTGAGACAACCAAACACATCTTTCCATTATTAAACTCAACACCAATTTAGTTTCCATAAAATATCATCTATCACATTTTAAATACATTGCTCATTTGAATTTTACTGATTCTATAGTTATGGGCATGTAATTGATAAATATATTTTAGTATTATACTTAAGGGTCAAAAACCTATGTGAATAAGAGGTATATAAATAGTTTTGTTGGTTTGTATTTGAGTAATATTACTTTTTTAAAAATTTGAGTCATCACTTGGGCTAATAATTTTTTCCATGAAAATACGTCTCTATAAATTAATAATTCAAATTTGAGAAAAACTAAATGAGGGCATTAGCTAGGACTTGGTGGTCTTATTAAATAGAAAATCTTTCTTCTTCTTTTTTTTTTTTTTGAGACAAAGTCTCACTCTCTCACCCAAGAGTGCCATGGCATCGGTCTAGCACACAGCAACCTTAAACTCACCATGTTTAAGCAATCCCATCTTAGTCTCCTGCATAGGTGGGACTACAGGTGCCCACCACAATGCTCCTCTGATTTTTCAATTATTTTTAGTAGCGATGGGGTTTCACTCTTGCTCAGGCTGGTCTCAAACTCCTGAGTTCAAAGGATCTTACCCCTCAGCCTCCCAGAGTGCTAGGATTATAGGCATGAACCACCACACCTGGCCTTAGAAAATCTTTCTAACATTAGCTATTACAAAGGAGTTTTGTCAGTAACTTTGAAACAGAGATTTAAAGCTAGTAGAACTTCCTAATATTATTCAGTTTTCTTTTTAAATGCACATTTGTCCATATATTCATTTACTCATTCATCAAACATTAAATACCTACTATTTTCCAGGCACTATGAGGCATTAGGGATAGAATGAAGAAAACCATGGCGTCCTTTCCCTCAGGGTTCATAGCATAGTTGATAAACTGAAGAACTGCCTAGTAGTTCTATTTGCCTCCACAAATAGATAAGAAGCCTCCACAGGAAGAAAAACCCCAACTAGATGTATGCACCTCCGAGCACATCTGGCCAATTTGTGGAGAGACAAAATGATTTGTTATTTATTCCTGTCCTACTTCTCTATTCCTGGGATAGTAACATAGAGTTTTTATTGTTGTTGTTTTGTTTTGTTTTTTGAGACGGAGTCTCACTTTGTCGCCCTCAGTAGAGTACCATGGCATCGTAGCTCACAGCAACCTCAAATTCTTGTGCTCAAGCCATTGTCCTGCCTCAGCCTCCCAAGTAGCTGGGACTATAGGCTCCTGCTACAATGCCTGGTTGGTTTTTCTATTTTTAGTAGAGACCGGGTCTCGCTCTTGTTTAGACTAGTTTCAAACTTCTGAGCTCAGGCAATCCACCCTCATTAGCCTTCCAAAGTGCTAGGATTGAGCAGGCATGAGCCACAGCACCCAGTCCATCATTTTAATCAAAATAACTTTATATTTAAAACCTGGACAAGTCCTACAACATTTTCTACTTTTCAGATTTTCCCAAATACTTTAACATGGATTTTTTTTTTTCAGATGCTCATTAAAACATTTTTTTAAAGTTCTTTCTGAAATTCTATTGCATTTTTATTAGGAAAGTGTTAAAAAGCAGAGTTTAATTTGCAGGATTGACAATAACATTGTGTCTTTACTGATCGAAATCTAGCATATGTTTTTCTTTGTATTTAAATCTTTTATATGTCTCCAAAACCAAACAAAATATTGTTTTTTTCTACAAATAGGTCTAGCATATTTCTATTCCTGTGTGTCACAGTCTGTTTGTAGTGATGTAAAAAATATATATATACTATAAAATTGGGTTGCTTATAAACAACAGAAATGTTATTTCTCACAGCTCTAGAGGCTGGGAAGTCCAACATCAAGGCATCCACAGATTCTGTTTGTCATGAGGACTTGTTCCTAACAGTGTCTTCTCACTGAGTCCTCGATGGCAGAAGGTCTTACCCTCTAACCCTATCACATTAGAGATTTCAACACACGAATTTGGGGAGAACACAAACCTTCAAACCATAACACTATGTATTTCATGGTGTGTGTGTTTTATTGTAAATGGGATCTATATTTTTATCATATTTTTTGTTTATTGCTTGTATATAGGAACTGTATTGATTTGCATGATGATTTTCTAACTAATCCGTCTGAAACTTATTAATTCTTTTTTTTTTGAAACTTATTAATTCTGATAAATGAGTACTTCCATTTCTTTTCACCTAAATACACTTAATGGCAAATTTCATTTCATTTTTATTTTATTTATTTATTTATTTATTTAAGAGACAAAGTCTCACTTTGTCGCCCTTGCTCAAGTGCCATGGTGTCACAGCTCACAGCAACCTCCAGCTCTTAGGCTTAGGCGATTCTCTTGCCTCAGCCTCCTGAGTAGCTGGGACCACAGGTGCCTGCCACAACCCCAGCTATCTTTTTTGTTGCAGTTTGGCCAGGGCTGGGTTTGAACCTGCCACCCTTGGTATATGAGGCTGGCGCCCTACTCGTTGAGCCACAGGCAGCGCCCTATTTTATTTTGAGGCAGGATCTCCCTTGTCACCCAGGCTAGTGTACAGTGGCACAATTATAGCTCACTGCAGCCTTCAACTGCTGAGCTGAAGTGCTCTTCACACCTCAGCTTCCTGATTACCTAGGATTCCAGGTGCATGGCACTAGGCCCAGGTAATTTTTTTTTATTTTTATAGAGACAGGGTCCTGCTGTTTTACTCAGGCTAGTCTTGAACTCCTGGCCTCACATTATCTTCCTACCCTGGCTTCCCACAACTCTGGGATTATATATACGTGAGCTATCACATCCCACCAGATGCCATTTTAAATAATGCTATTCTTTAAAATTCTTTAAATCTCTTACTTTGGCAATATTTGCCTTCAATTCCTTAATATAGTGTGTGTTATTATATAAATACATTTAGAGATACAGTTTTAGTAATAAAATTGATGCTTGCATATTATGTCTTGCATATTTCCCAGTATGTTTATCCCTATTTGACAAACATAATTCGTTTTTTAGTTGATTTCCTTGGTTTAAACAGTTTTCTAACAGATAATTTTCTAATTTTTAAAAGAGGATTACTTTGTCTCCTTTAAATATTTACATCTCATAAAACAATATTTTGTTCCAAAGCAGTTCTTAATCATTACACTACACTATATTTAGTCAGATGCTTTACATTAACCTTTAATTTAGTGATAACATTGAATAATATCAACTTTCATGTATTTCTAAACAGTGACAGGTCAGAAGCAAAAATCTCGCTGATCTGCTGTGCTCGTACCATGTCAAACCCCAGCTTTTGAGGAGCAGAATCTTGGCATTTTTGTTCTGCTTGCTCACTGCTTTGGCTCAAGGAAATGAGTTGGATGAGTGCCCTTCTTTTTTATTCAGAGATGCCATAGATTAATTCTAAAGCCTTTCTTTCATCTACATAACAGAATGGGTTCAGATAGCCTTTTAAGCTATTATCTGCAATTTAGAACTTTGTGCTGGAAAGTCATACTAGTTACACAAAAGGGGTCTGTTAGAAACACTGAACAATGAGAGTTTGACATTTTTCTCTTTCTGCCTCCAGAAAAGAACCAAAGCAACTATTTTATTGCGTTTATGTATTTCATAAAAGAATGTGGGGTTATATTTATATGCCAGCAAACTTCATGGAAATGACAAAACGGGGGACCTTGTTTCAGGGGACATGCTTATTAATACCTCTTTGCCATTGGGCTTGTTGAAGGAAAGGAGCAGCAAATTATTCCATGTGTTCTACCAGACACTCAAATTGTGTTATTTGTTTAAATGTAAGAAAAATTAGGAACAATATCTAGGAGGAAGCTTAGCCTTCTTTTGCAAGGGTACAACGGGGGAGAATGGGAGAATATTAAATAGTATGTAACATATTTTGAAATTTGGCTAAAATGAGACTATATACACAAACACTTAAAACAAAAAATTAAATTTTTATAATGTCTTTTTTTTTTTTTTTTTTTTTTGGCCCTTCCATGTAAGTCCTTCTTGGTTACATTCATTTTTCTGTTTCTTCTCTTGAGTTCATTGATTTTGGGTGAGACAGCCTGTGTGCAGATTCTCTGAATATAAATTGCTCTAATTAAAAACCACCTGAGCCACAAAGCTCACCCTGGCTCAGAAAATTCACTTGTTAGCTTAGTAGCGTGAGGATTCAGTGGAAAGGATTTTATATCCTGGTTGCCCTTCCAAAAGAAGCTATGGCTTTTCCAGGACAATCTCTTCTTTGAACCCAACATGAAAACACATCAGGGCTCCTTTTGGAACAAAGAAATATACATAGGAAATAAAGACATTGTTTTATCAAAGCTTCATCTTTAATGCTGACGTAAGCTGGCTGGGAAAGAAAGTGTCTCCTTCCGAGAGGAAAGTGGTTCAAGTCTGTTTTCTCCATACTTGAAAATCCTGCTAAACTCCATTGCAATTATAAAAAAGAAGCAAATTTTCCCGTTTTCTCTGGAGTTTTATCTCAGTCATCCAGTTTGTCCAGCCCAGGTGGTAAGCCCGCTGCTGTGCTATGAGTGTGAACGACAGACTGGGTGACCAGGACTTGGTCTGTGCTCTTTTTTCTGAACTGCGTCCGACGCAGTATTCATCAGATTTATTTAAGCTGATGCTGCCTCACTCTGGGGTAAGGAGGAGCACGGCTGTCGGAATCTAGGCTGCTCAAAACACAAAAAACAGCAACAACCCCCATCTTGCAGCCTGTCTTTGCATTCATGGCCTCCACTTGTAGGCCCCAACTGTTGAGACCAGTTCAGGGTACATCGTCTGGGGTGTTTGTGGCATGTTAGTGGTGGTCCTGGAGCTTGCCGCTGCATGCAGCTGAGAAGCCAGCTTCTTTCTCTCTACTTCGGGGTTCACTCAGTGGCCCAACAATCCCTCTCTGCCAAGGCTCTTCTGCATCACATTGCTTCTGGTAGGCTTTTCAGTGCCTCCTTTCAGGATTCTCTCTGGCTTCTTCTCCATTCTGGATTCTTTTATTTTTTCCTCTCTCTTTTTTTGAGATAGCATCCCAGTCCTCCTTTCTGGACTCTTTACTTGGAATCTAATTCGGCTCTCCACCTAGCAGTGAGGTCTTAGGGTCTTGGGGTCTTGGTGCCACCCTCCCCCTACCTCATTTTTGGACCCCACTCCTGCCCTATTCACTTGTATTACCAGTCTGAGGTCTGAGAATCCAGCCCAAAAGCTGAAAATCCAGCTTTTATTGAGCATCTTCCAAAAGGTGCCTAATAAAAACATATCCTAGGGGCCAGGCATGGTAGCTCATATCTGTAATCCTAGCACTCTGCAAGGCCAAGGCAGGGGGATGTCTTGAGCTCAGGAGTTTGAGATCAGGCTGAGCAAGAGCAAGACTCCATCTCAACTAAACATAGAAAAATTAGCTGGGTGTCAGGGTGAGGGCCTGTAGTCCCAGATACTCAGGAGGCTGAGGCAGGAGGATCCCTTGAATCCAGGAGTTGGAGGTTTCTGTGAGTTGGGCTGACACCATGGCACTTTAGCCTAGGCAACAAAGTGAGACTCTGTCTCAAAAATATCCCAGGGGGGATATAATGGGACTGAGGGATGCAGAGATGGTCCAGGTTGTGTTCATTGTTTCTGAATTTGTTCTCCCAGTATCAAGAGTAACAGAGTATAGTGGTGCTACTTAACAGTCTGGTACCTGACAACATTTAAGGAACTTCTAAATTAAGTGTTAACAAAAGTCACATTAAAGAAGCAAGCATTCAATAGATAAAAACAAAAAGGTTCACAATAATCTGCAACTTTGAAACTTTTAAGAGATGTAAACATAAAAGTATGTTTTCTACATTTACAGAACACCCAGATAGATAATAGAAAGAAATAAAGACCTAGTTATTCACCACACAGAACTTTGCAGTGTAAGAGGAAAAGAGACGCATAAACAAATAGCAATGTTCTCTAATACATGTATGTGCTGGGAACAGCAGGGACCTGCAGCAGAGCCTAAGGCTCTGAGTGGAGGGGTAGGTCATTCCCCGACATTATCAGAGGCCTACTATGCTCCAGACACCATAGGAACAGAGTGAAAAGTCACCAGTTACTAGGAGAGCAAGATAAATAAACAGGTGCACACCCAAAGCCAGCAGTAGACCAGTGACTTTGTAAATGGCTGTACTGGCTGATTATGGAAGAACCTTGTCCTTATGCCAGTTGGCATGGCCAGAGAGCTTCCCATAGGAAGAGACTCCTGCATGGACACTTGAACAAGTAGAATTTGGCCGGCAAAGGCATTTCAGACAGAGATGACAGCACGTGCAAATGCTTGGTGGTGTGAGAGGACAGCTGGTATGTGGGAGAATCAGCATGCCTTCCCCACCTCCACAGCGAGCACCCAGACCTCTCATACTCCGTGGGGCTTATTCCCAGAGAAGTGAGGCAGCTTGCTTATTGAAACCAGTTGAAAGCCATCAGAAAGAAGTGACATTTGAAGATGGTCAAGAGTAAAAACAATACATACACTGCACACCCACAGGAAACTGTCATCAATAACCACCAGCCCAAGATACCCCTGGGTAATGAAGAGCAGACTACTGAGCCAAGTCCGAGCGGGAGAGATTGCAAGTGAGACAGACCAAGGACGGAGGGTGGAAAATAAGAAAACGAACCACTTAGGGGAGACCTGGAAAAAAATTTCCAAAGGGGGGGGAAAGGTAAAGGTCAAACCGTAAAGCTTCTCCAGTTATATTCTAGTTAGTGACTTAAGTAAAGACAAATGAAAACAATAATTAAAAAACGAGTAAATGTAACAAGTCCAGTGTGACGTGCAATGTGACGATGTAGTAGGCATCTGTCGTTTCTGCCTACCAGGACTTAGCCCCATTTTTCAGAAAGGGACCTTCTTTCCTCTGAGGGGCCCAGGTTGGGCAGTGCAGGTGGGAATGGCCCTTCCTCACCTCTCCTCCACCACAGGTGTTGGAGTATGACTCAGGCTTGCTCATTGTACCCCAGTGACAGGTTTGCCTGGGAGCACATGATTTAGGCTGGACCAGTTTTGTCCAGAACTTTCTTGGTGGAGTTAATGGGAAGCTGCACTTCCTCATAGGGAGGGGCTAAGCAGGTGCAGGTGAGCCTCAGGATGCTGACAACCCTGTTCACCAGCAATGTGACATGAGGGCTTGAGGACATCATTTCAAACCCTGGAGGGATGACATCAATTCATCCCTGGAATTTTCTGTTGAGGGAATTACCACTTTTGCTTGAGCTAATTTCAGTTGGAGTCTGTCAATTGAAACCCAATAGGTCCTGATTAATTTAAGAAAACTTTTCAGCCATTAAAATAGCAGTTTCAAGTCTATGGCCATATTGCCCTGAATGTGCCCCCCATCTCATCTGATTACAGAAGCTAAGCAGGGTCAGGCCTGTTCAGTACTTGGATGGGAGAAAATAATGGTTTCAAGGGACAGATATTCTGGCTAGAAATTAAGAACTTCCCTAAATGGCTAGGCCCAACATATATTGAACTTTCACTAGTGAAAATGTTGGAAGAGAGAGCTAAATAGCATTTACAGAAAGTACTTGGTTCTGATTTATGAAGGAATTTCTGGTACAAAAAGTTCATGCCAACAAAAAGCACTGTAATAAAGTGTCTCCCAAAACCTTTTTGCATGTGTCAGAAACACTGCCAATTCCTTCCCTCCATAAACATTTATTGAGCAGGTCCAGCCAGGTACTGTGCTTGGTGCTTGGGAGAAACAGTAAGACAACATCCTGGCACAGAGAAACTCGCAGTCCTGGGGAAGGCAGACTCGTGAACAGACACACTGGCAGTGGAAGAGCTGTGATCCAGGAGAAACAAAGTGCTAAGGGAGCCTGCAGCCTCGCAAATAGCTTCCTTCCACCAGAAGTAGAAACAATCCTTCCTTCCATCTCCAGGCAGAAGAGATCTGCAGACGTGCTCACCTACCATGTTCCATGTCAACATAGTAATGACGGTGAAGATTCCTTCAAGCTTTGAGACATTTGCACATTCAAGAGTGGAAGAAAGGGAACCTATACTTGTCGAGTTTCCAAAATGATGCCTCCTTATCATGTTATGGAAATGCTAAGGCCTTGATCTGTTCTCAGGCCACTGAAAAAGCAATTCAGTGACTAACTCTGATCTGACAGTATGGTAATTGGAACACTGTGGACTCAGCTAAAAGATAAAGGGGGGTGCCAAAAACATCAAAAAGCAAAATAGTTAATATTTTAATGCAAAAAAACTTCCAGCTTAAATAAAATTTCAACAATTTAAATGAAGACAGGCTCAGATCTGACCTGCACTTCCGTGGCTCATTTATACTCGCCTCACCCTAATCTGGCGCCTGCTTCTGAGCCATATAAAGTGGCTCTTTGCACGTTATAAGCGTTGTCATCTCCTGTCTGTCTTCCTGTTCATAAATAGCAAAACAATCCTTAAAATGGATGTGACTGCTGTGCCCATATTTGGCGATACAGGGTAATTTGAATCCAGAAACTATGTTTAATTCCTCTAGAGGGAAGTAGGGAGACTCACCCTATTCCCAATCTAGGCTAATAGGGCCTTGTCCTCACTGTTGAGATGCGGAGAGAGGTAGGGAGAGGTGAGAGGAATGCCTGCCCAGTAAAAAGACCTCCCTCACCACGATTAATTTTTTTAATTTTTTATATTTTGAGAGTGTTACTGTGTCACCCTGGGTAGAGTGCTGTGTGTCATAGCTCACAGCAACCTCAAACTCTTGGGCTCAATCGATCCTCCTGTCTCAGCCTCCCATGTAGCTGGGACTAGGGATGCCCTCCACAACACCCAGCTGGTGTTTCTATTTTTAGTAGAGCTGGGATTTTGCTCTTGTTCTGGTCTCAAATTTCTGAGCTCAAGTAATTCACCTGCCTTGGCTTCCCAGAGTGCTAGGATTATAGGAGTGAGCCACTATACCCAGCGTCTCACCACAATTATTAAAAACATCAAACCCTGGGGTGGCGCCTGTGGTTCAGGGAGAAGGGTGCTAGCCTCATATGCTAAGGGTGAGGGTGGCTGGTTCAAGCCCTGGCCCCAGCCAAACTGCAAAAAAAAAAAAAAAATCAAACCTTTTCAATCCCTGATGAAATTAGCCAAATCCCCTCAAGACTTTTGAAGACATCAGTAAATAATAAAATGTATCTCAAGTGGTACCTGTGGCTCAGTGAGTAGGGTGCTGGCCCCTTATACTGAGGGTGGCAGGTTCGAACCCGGCCCTGGCCAAACTGCAACAAAAAAATAGCTGGGCGTTCTGGCAGGTGCCTGTAGTCCCAGCTACTCGGGAGGCTGAGGCAAGAGAATTGCCTAAGCCTAAGAGCTGGAGCTTGCTGTGAGCTGTGACACCACAGTACTCTACCAAGGGTGACAAAGTGAGACTCTGTCTCTAAAATAAAAATAAATAAATAAAATGTATCTCAGTAAGTAATAAACAGAATCTCCCTTATTTCCCTTCTGCTAAGATTTGAATATTTGATCCCTCCCAAACTCAGGTTTGACATTTTCTTGCCATTGTAACAGTATTTAGCTCTGCCCTCATGAATGGCTTAACATGATTATCTTGGAAGTAGGTTATTTATAAAAGGACAAGTGTGGCCTCCTTTTCTTTTTGCTCTCTGGCCATGTGATACCTTTCACCATGTCATGACACGGTAAGAAAGCCCTTGCCACCACCCCGCAACTGTGGGCTTGCTAGTCTTCAGAGCTCTAAGCCAACGATGTTTGGTTCATTATAAATCATCCAGTCCCTGTTATTCTGTATCGCAGCACAAAGAGGACTAAGGCACCTTCTCTTCTTGGTCCCTTAGCCCCATTTTAGAGGAGTCTTGGGGACCAGTACCAAGTTAATCATCTTCATCAAACTTTATACGAAGCAAAGGGAAGGAAGCCAAGTCAAAAGAAGAACTAATGGGCTCCCAAACTCAGAGGTAGGCCACTGAAGGGACACTGGAGAAGGGGACCTGGGATCCAGCCCCATTCTTCTATTAAACCACCACTTTTTTCGTCTATCAATAGGAGATAATGTTTCTTGCCTTGCTACATCAAAGCATTGCTGAAGAATAAAGACTACCAAACAAAAAGTGCTTCAGACACACAAAATTATTCTCCATATTTAACTGGACAATTTTTCAAAAGTCGTTTTTTATTTGCTTTAAATTTAACACAAGGGTGTGGGAATTTTTGGTATTTGCTTGGATTGGTACTGAATAGAGAAGCATGCCACTTCATCTTCTACCTTAAAGAAATAAAAATGGCCAACATTTATGTGCTATACCCCCCACCAAGTGTATTTCTTTTCTCATTTAAAAAAATACTGAAGGCAGGCGGTGCCTGAGGCTCAAAGGAGTAGGCTGCTGGCCCCATATACTGGAGGTGGCAGGTTCAAACCCAGCCCCAGCCAAAAACTGCAAAAAAAAAAAAAAAAAAATACTGAAGGCTTAGCTCCTGTAGCTCAGAGGCTAGGGTGCTGGCCATGTACATTGGGGCTGGAGGGTTCGAACCCAGCCTGGGGCCTGTCAAACAACAATGACAACTACAACAAAAAAATAGCTGGGCATTGTGGCAGGCACCTGTTATCCCAGCTACTTGGGAGGCTGAGGCAAGAGAATCAAGAGTTTGAGGTTGCTGTGAGCTGTAACGCCATAGCACTCTACTGAGGGTGACATAGTGATACTCTGTCTGAAAATTAATTAATTAATTAATAAAAATAAAAACATAATGAAGTCCAAATAAATATAAAGGGAATTTTTATATATTCTGCTTACTAAGAGACTCATTTTTCATTCATTTATTCATTTAATAAATACTCATGAATGGATAAATGACTATACAGACTTTATTACTTCTGCATGTTTAAGGCATCATAGGATTACTTCTGTCACCTTAGAAGAATCTAGAGTCTCACTTACAAGACAGAAAACTGATTTGATTTAACCAATAATTTGATTAAACTGACAACAGTTAACTCAGGATCTAGACATGGAATTAGATGTACTCCCCTACTGATACCTTAAAATCATGTAGTTCTTTATTTTTTGAATCTTTGTAGTCTTTTCCTTGACATAGTTCATGCAAAGCAGTCTTTCAGACAGCATTTAGTCAACACTTAAAATGTGCAAAGAACCTCATCCTGTTGGTTGCTGAGTCTACGGGAATGAATTAGGTATAGCTCTTGCCCTGGAGGAGATGGTCATTTAATGAGAGAGAAGTACACAAATAATTAAAATACACCATGATAAGTGGCAACAGAAAGTTGTGCACAAAATACAGTGGGAGGGTCGAGGACACAAAACATGGATTGTGGCTCCTTCACATTCTAGGAATGAAAAACATAGAAACTATGTATTATAATAGTGAGGGGTGTGTGCAGACTATCAACAGCAAGATCTGCCACCAAGTGAGAAGGAAGGAGAGGAGTGGTGTTTGGAAACCTGATCACAAAGTGTGGATTATCACACCCTTGAGAGATGGCTCCTTTACTCCAGCACACAAGTCTTTTGGAGTCAGATGGTAACATTAATCATTAAAGCATCTTATTTCAGAGCCAGCTGGGAAGAACTGGCTGGATTCCACCTCCATAAAAAGGAGAGGGGCAGTTTTGGGGGTAGGCATCCCTTGCTGGGTGCTTAGTGCCCTTGTAGTGGGTGCAGTAAGCAGCTGCTGACTCGACTGGACTCTGTCCACCCACTCCCTCCTCTCTCCCAGGCGTGCTGGGGGAAATGCCCTCCGGACATCACTGAGCCTGGGGAAGGAGGAGGAAGTGAGAGACAGAGCACAATAGAAATTCACAAATGGGCTAGAAAAATGAATTTTCTATCTCACTAAGCCAAAGAGGATCCACTTAATACACCTAGCCTACAACTAGGAGGCCACAGCTTCTCCCCAATTAGCCTTTTACTCCTGCCAAGTCTCCACAAAATAAAAGAATTGACCTTTATGTAGATTCAAGTCACTTGGAAATAGCCTCTTACCATTCTTGCCCATAATTGTAATTAGCTTCCCACATATGTAATTTGGAGGTTATGGACCTTAGTTAACGCATAATTTGCTTAATCGTAAAGATGTTGTTGCTAGAATGGACCACAGAGATCTCGCCATGAGAAATCTGAAGCCCAGACAAGTGACCTGACTTATCCCAGGTCACACAGCAAGTTAGTGGCAGGAAAACTAGAAGACAAGCTCTGGACTCCTGAGAGAGGGCTTTTGACAGAAGGTACCTTCACATATGCTATTGTTCTCATTCATGCGATAATACAGAAGAAGAATGAGAGTGTTTACATTGTAGAAGATTTTCTACATATTAATGACCTTTCAAATGCATGTATTCTTGGCAGGGCACACAGCTCTTTAACCATCAGCTCAGCCCCTTATTAAGTTTAAGATTCTTTGAGTTCAGGGAGAACCACCCAGAGGCTTCCCCTGAGAGCTTTACACCCACTCCCTGGGACCCCTTCCACACACCCACGGTGAAAGGTCTGCCTGGAAGCCTCTCAGGGCAAGTCCTCCCGAGGGAAGGGGCGAGGCTACCACCCAAAGAGCTCTGCAAGGCCTCCAGTTCCAGTGCGTATCTGCTCAGGCCCTGGCAGTCAGCATCGCTGGAATTCAGCAAGGAGGCTGCAGAATAATTACTATCGCTCTGGGGCTTACAGCTGTTAAGGACTCAGTAGGGAGTGTCAGTTTCTACAGGCAACTGCATTTCTGAGAAAAGGGCCTGAACTTGGAAAAAAAAAAAAATACTAGCAGCTATTTCTATTTCAAAAGAACAAGTTGTTGAACCTGAAGTGGCAAGAGAGTTCACAAACCCCTTGATCCTCCACTTCTGGCACGTTCTATCCACTCTGAACTAAGCTGTGGGTCTGGACTACAAAATAAGCCTCCCCTCCCTACCCCCAAACATGCTGAGAACATGGTGGGCAGCAGATTTAGGAATCTTCACAGTCAAGGAGGATGTTGGGAAGACTGAAAGGCGAGGCACATACTTGGATGCCCATTATCCCCTGTATTTGGGAATGCCAATTCACGCATGTTTGGGGGCTGGTGTTTTGAAAGAAATGAAAAAGGCATCACATACCATCCCTGCCCTTAAGGAGCATACGATCTGAAGCAAGAGCTAAACTCCTGCAAGCAAAAACCAAAACAAGACCAAGTGCTACACATATTCAGAGATGGCATCTCATGGCACAAACTTTGGGGAGCAGGGAGGTCACCAAAAACTTGAGTGCTGTCCTCAGCCCCCACACCCTCTTCAGCATCTCCCTGGGTAGATACTGTCCCGGCCTTCTTGCTCAGTCTGACTCTCCTACACTGGTGGTTTCTGAGAACCCATTTTAGATTCTTAGTTGCTTCTGATGTATACCCAACTTGAATGGTCTTACCTCGGTAAGTCTCCATCTTGGCAGCACATCATAGACACCTGGGGAGCTTTAAAAACCACCTGTGCCTGCCAGCACCTGTGGCTCAAGGGGTAGGGCACCAGCCCCATATGCCGGAGGTGGCGGGTTTAAATCTGGCCCCAGCCATAAACTGCAACTACAACAACAACAACAACAACAACAACAACAACAACAACACACCTGTGCCCAAGTTCTGTCCTGGAACATTGAATCAGTCCCCAGGTAAGGGACCGTAGCATCAGATTCTAATGGCAGCCAGGTTGAACACCTCTGGCTTAAACAATCAACGATGATTGTGGACTCATATAGGAAAACAGCAAGAAGGTGGAGCCATGTTTAGGGACAACTAGAAGGAGGACATTGAACACAGTCAGGACTCTCTGCTCCTCTGAGATATGGGAATCATCACTCACAGTGGGAGCTTTCCTTCTCCCAGTTCTGTATTGCCTGCCTTAAAAAGACAAAAAATCTGATTAGCTTCCCCGGGTCATGGGCCCACCCCTTGGCCCATGTTGTGATGTTATTATTGATCCAACTTGATTCTTAATCATGTTCCTCTTCCTGGGGAGGGGTGTCAGGGATACTAAAACAGAGCCTTGCTATTCACAGTCTGGTTCATGGCATGAGGTCTGTGGATA
The DNA here is from genome assembly GCA_963574355.1 of Loris lydekkerianus. Classification (NCBI taxonomy): domain Eukaryota; kingdom Metazoa; phylum Chordata; class Mammalia; order Primates; family Lorisidae; genus Loris; species Loris lydekkerianus. Next base: position 14,950 of record CAUYPK010117983.1, read on the forward strand.
CACGTGGTCGGTGCTCTGTACTCCCACTTCCCTCACGACCTGGCACTCTCTCTACCTCCTTGTATCCCTACAAATGCATATCCTGGGAAGAGTGATCAGTGAATTCATTTATGGATTGCTTTTAATTTATCTATAGAGAACACTCTGCGCATGTTAAGAAAATTAGAAAACCAAATAAGATCCACTGTTTCTTTAAAAATAAAAAACAACAAAGTCTGGTTCTTGGAGCATAACCCTGGAGTTTGTTAAAGCTAGAAATTCGCAGGCAGCATGGCAGACCTGCTGAGGATCCACGCACGGGTGGTTCGCATGCCTGTGAAAGCGAGAAAAACTGCTCTAATGCTCTGATGTCGTTTTCCCAGGCTGACGACAGGAAGTGTATACCTTTCTTGTGGTTTCATACCAAAGCCTCAGAAGGATGCCACCACCCTTTCTATGCTGCTCCTGGCAACAGCAGCACCAAAACCATGTCTAGGTGCCCACACTCTTTCTTTTCTCATTCTCGAAAGCTGGCTCTGATAAGGCTCCTGGCCCGGGACGTGTGGTTCCGCTGCAGCAGCTAATGTGGAAGAGGATGTGGTGCTCCAGGCCAAGGAGGGGCCAGCAGCTGGTGCTTATCAGCCGTACCCTGCGCTACTCACAGATGTGTCTACACTGACCTTCCTGACTGAGGACGTGTGGGAACTCGGAGCTTCCCGTGGGAATGGATGACACGGCAAGGGAGCTAAGGGGCTCCATGTAGGTGTGATGGCATTTCGCCTGCTGTTGCAGCACAGAGCCCAGCGTCTTAGGCAGCCAGCCAGGTGGGAGGATTTGCCTCTGAAACTTAGCAGCACATGGGAAGCAGACACGTTGAATCTGGGCATCTGCCATCAGTTTGCTCAGTAATGTTCTAGGTCTTTCCTAGAACCTAGACCATTTTCAAGTTCCATGTGTCCCCTCCACCCCAAGCCCTACCTTCTATGTCAAGATGGTCAACCTATTTTCTTCTCTTTCCTTTTCCTTCCCCTGTCCATGTCCCGTCCCACTCCAAGAGGAAAAGGTGAAAATTATCAGACGCTTGATGAATATTAGTTGAAGGAATAGATAAATAAACTATTTCACGTTTTTGGAAGGAAAGGGTCGAGCTTGGTTTCCATCCACTTGAATGGATACTTTCACTTCTGGGAAGCTACACAGAATTACCATCTAAAATCATCACTTTTGTTTAGATTTATCCTGTATCTCCATCCTCTACAAACAAGAAATCCTCTATATATTTTTATGCCAGAGCATCAATTTTTTTTTTTATTCTCCATCGTATAGGCATCAGGAAAAGCCTGCCTTTGGGTTTCAGTGGCCTCTTACCCAAAGCGTCTCTAAAGGATAAAGATAATTTTCCCCCAATTATTTGAGTACTTTGGTTCCAAGACGAAATCTCTTTCAATCCTCTTATTTGAGATCAGAATTTAAACTTTGAAATTGGAGAGTTAGCCTAAGTGCTTCATTTTACAGAGGAGGCAACTGAACCCCAAAGAGGGGAATAGACCTGTCTAAGGCCACATGACTAGGGAAAACAGTGGTCCCACTAGAACTCGAGTTTCCTGGGTTCCGACCTCCCCGCTGTCAGCCCTCTCCCCAGGGGCAATGCTGCTGCCCTTTCCTGGGACTGGAAGGGCCTCAGTCAGCAGCTCTTCCCCCAGTGGGAGCCTGAGGAGGGAGGACACGTGCCCAGGTAGGAGTCCACCATCCAGTTCTATACCAGCCCCAAAGGTATAGACATGTTTTTCCAAAGCCCATTTATATCTGTCCCCCTTACCCAGTCCAAGCAGCAATGGAGAGGATTTCGCTCAAACTTTCCAAAATAATTTCCCGTTGGGCTGAAACCAAGCATGTGTAGCTTCAGGCCAAAGGAATATTGAGAAGCTCATAAGCCACTAAAAATAGACAATTACGACAGAAACTTCCTCCTACTTTTGCCATTTTCCCTGCTGTCTACACAAACATAGAGGCAGACACCACCTTCCCACCCACGCCGATCATGGAGGGTAGAAAAAAGCAGTCTGTGCTCCAAGCTGTGGTGTGATCTGATGGGAAATACATTTAAGAAAGAACATTGCATTTCAGAAATGGGTCTGACCCAAATATCACAACTGGGAAGTAGAGAACCCTTTGGCACATCCTCTGGCCCTAAATCCTTCCTCTCACAGCCAAAGAACGGCAGAGGCAGGAGTAATGGCTGGACTACCCCAGAGCCAGACTGGCAAAGCCACTGTAGGCCTCTGATCAGTCACAGGCTCACATCTCTTTTGGGAATGGAAGCCAGGTTTAATCTGGTGTCAGTGTGAGAATACTCCAGAACAACTTAAACAGAGAAAACCATGTCTTTGAAGTATGTTGGGGCTGGTTATACAGATTATCTCTTGCCTTTTCTTTGGCCTACATCTGCACCTGGTGGCACTGAAGATTCTGGTTCACAGTCCAGCATTCCCTAAGCCTGTATAGTGCCCTACCCAACACTGGGCTGGAATTACAGAATCCCACACCAAGAATGGGGATCAGGCCAAGTGTTTAAAAGAAAGCTTGTAACTCAAAATAACTTCCATTTGATCCCATAATCCCATTACTAGGCATCTACCCAGAAGAACAAAAACATTATTGTATTGTAAGGACATTTGCACTAGATTGTTTATCACAGTTCAATTTATAATCACCAAGATACGGAAACAACCTATATGCCCACCAACCCAGGAATGGATTAATAAACTGGTATCTGTACACCAGGGAACACTATTCAGCCATAAAAAGATGGAGACTTTATATCTTTTGTATTAACCTGGATGGAGCTGAAACACATTCTTTTTAGTAAGTATCACAAGAATTGTAAAACAAGTATCCAACGTACTCAATACTAATATAAAGGCAATAGATGATCTAATACACGCCTACACAAGAGAAAAACTCAATTCAATTCACGTTAGGGGAAGGAAGAAGAAGGGAGAGGGAGGAAGGAGCAGGGAGGGGGACAGGTGTGCCCCACCTAATGGGCACCAAGGAAGGGTGTGTGGCATGCCTCCTGGGTGCAGGGCACACTACAACAGGGACTCTGCCTAACAAATGCAAACATTACAACGTAGTTGTTTGTATCCTCACATTAATCTGAAATAAATATATATATGTATATACATTAAAGAGCTGACTTAATGCTACTTTTTAAAAAAGCAAGCAGTTATATGTTCGATGTGAAGCAAATGACCTTTATGGCCCTCAGCTACATGATATGCCATAAAACATGTGAAATTACACAAAGGAACAGAGAATAACAAAGGTCTGGGGAAGAGAAGGCATATCTTTCCCATGCCTGCACCCCCAAAGGTGAGTGGGGCCCTAATGTGATCCTCAGGATTCTGCTTCTCCCCAAATTAATAATTTAAAATTGTTCCCAGCATCACTTGTGCCATTCTTATACTTAAACTCTGTTTTATGGACTCTGCATTGAACAGTGACCCACCATAAGATAGCTCCCTTTTTCCTATTTTTAAAGACTCCCTGAGGGGAGAACCAGAACCTTCCTTTATGGGCCATTTTGATGTTTCAACAGCTCTTTAGAAAAAAAACAAAATCCTATCCCTAACCCAAATGTCTTGTGCTTAGAATTTTAAAAATATACCTGTGTGTATATATATGTATGTTTTATATATATATATATATATATATATATATATATATATATATATATATGTTGTAGATGAGTTTTCTCATCTACAAAATAGAAGTAATTGTGGAGCCTGTGGCTCAAGGAGTAGGGCGCTGGCCGCATATACTGGGGGTGGCAAGTTCAAGCCCAGTGCCAGCTAAAACTGCAAAAAAAAAAAAAAAAAAAAAAAAAAATCTTTTTATAATAAGGCCGGGCGGGTTTGCGCATGCCGGTAAACCTAGTACCGTGTCTCAAAAAAAAAAAAAAAAAAGGAATTAAAAATATTTGAGCAACCCCAATATAAGGGTGG
>CAUYPK010117986.1:0-86276 GCA_963574355.1 Loris lydekkerianus
ATGTGGGGCTTTTAAAAACTAAGTCTGCACCTTTTTGACAAAGTCTAGTTTGTGATTCAAAAAAAAAAAAAAGAAAGAAAGAAAGAGAGAGAGAAAGAAAGAAAGAAAGGAAAGAAGGAAAGAAAGAAAGAAAGAAAGAAAGAAAAGAAAAGAAAAGAAAAGAAAAGAAAAGAAAAGAAAAGAAAAGAAAAGAAAAGAAAAGAGAGGCCAAATTCATCTAAAGGGATTGTAGCACCTCTTACTGGCTGAGTGTGTGTCCCTCCCTCTAAAGAACATTTTGAAGTCTTGCCTCCAACAGTGGTGCAATTTGGACATGGGGCCTTTGGGATGTCACTGGATTTGGAGGAGGCCATGAAGGTGAGGCCCTTGTGATGCAATTGTCACCTTTACAGGAGGAAGAGGACATGCTCCTTGGGAGGCTGAGGGAGGAGGATCACTTGAGCCCAAGAGTTTGAGGTTGCTACGATGACACCATAGCACTGTATCCAGAGCAACAGAATGAGACTATGTCTTACAGAAAATATGAAAAATAAAAAGAAAGAAAGAAGAGAAGAGAAGAGACCCCTCTCCTCACAGCCTCTCCCCCACCTTATAGTCTTCTGGGCTGTGGTCTTGGACTTCTCAGCCTCCAGAACTGAGAAATAAATTTCTGCTGCTTAAGCCAGTCTTTGGCCTTTTGTTACAGTTTTCTAAGCTTAAGACAGTCCCTGTTCAAAGAGACTAAAATTGTTAGGGGCCGGGCTTTCCTGAAATACTAAAGGTCAAATGATTAGTGACTCTTGAGAGCCACCCAGTCCCCTGCTCTGGACTCACTGATATGAATGAGCACAGTGCACTGGGGACCGGCAGGCTGAGACCTGTGGGGGGACACAGCAGGGACGATACTATTCACCATTTCCCTCCATTTGCCAGGGTTTAGCCTAGGAGATCCTTTGGGAATTAAAAAAAAAAAAAAAAAAAAAGCACGCGCGCGCGCGCACACACACACACACACACACACACACACAAAAAAAAAACAAACGATTTCGGCCTGACAGACTATTACCTTCCTGAGCACAAACAATACACTGTATCAGCCTTGCAGAGCTGGCTACAATTTATGCTGAGTGAGTAGTAAAAAAAAAAAAAACCGCTGATTTAATTATATTTCTATCAATGTACACTGGAGGATGGGGTGCTAATAAATGTGTATTTTTTACAAGGCTGTTTCTTTGTTACTTCTGCACGGAGCCTAAATAATTTGTTTTCATTTTAATTTGAAAAATGATTGTATCACATTGAGTATGCATGCATGCATAAGTGTGTGCAGGGAGGAAGAAGGGAGAGAGGGTTATACTATAGAAGATAGTGTTTTTTTAAACTTAGAGTAATAGCAGTGTATGTTGTATGCAAAAATCAATACCCCATAAATATGCACACGGAGACATTAGACCATTAGGCTACAAAACATATATATATATATTTATATGTATTTTTTTTTAATTTGGGTCACAGTTGGCCTGCATAAGACGAGAGAGGCCACCGTCCTGGGCTGTTCTTCTGCCTGGCACCTTTACTTCTGAGACGTGCGGCACCAGCTCTGCTGGCTCTTGTGGCTGCCTCACTTGTGTAGTACAGAGCAGCTGCTTCACATTCACAGAGCCCCCAAGCATGTGCCCAGGGCCCACTCCCACCGTGGAACGTCCTCGGTCGCGTTCAGTGAGTGAATAAGAGGGTGAACGCATAAATGCCGCACTTGTGCAGGGAAAGGACTCGGCGTGAAAGTGAACTCACAGCAAGGTGGATTAGGAGCAAGACAGATCATGGGCAAAGGATTTAAAATGATAAGTGTGGTTTTAACTAGCAATGACTGCCTGTTGAATTATTTTCCCGGGGGAAAGAGGTTTGAATGTGTTAAATATCTAAATTAGGTGGCGTGTAATTAATTAGCATAAGTGGTCTTTGTTTGGGGTGAATATAACATGGAAAATTTTAAATAGGGCAAATAATGTCATCGTAAATGTTTTAGCTATAAATGTAAGATTTATGTGCATGTAAATTTTGTATGTAGGATATATATAAAGTCTCCCCCACAACCCCATCTCTTTCCTTCTGGAAGGAACTGGCCCAGAGGGGAGCACAGGAAAGTCAAATCCATTTGGCAGAAGTCTTCCTTTTTGGAGGTTAGGTTTATTGCTATCTTAATATTTTCCCATGCTTTTGCTAATAAGGCATGACAAATGTAGCCACCTTTGCACTAATAATGCCATAAAACAACTCCCTTTAATTATTACCTTTGGCCAGTCATCAAGTCAGCTAATGAAGAGAAACTTGTGACAGGTTCTTCCTGGGTCTGTTTACGGAGAGTTTTCACTGGTTTCTGCCTGTTCTGCAGCGTTTTAGAGCTCCCGTTTAGAACAAGGAGACACATCCGTGTCTTTCAAAGGCAGTGCATTCCCATACCCACCTCTCTCGGCCACTCATACAGGCTCTTATGATTACTATTTCCCACTTGGAAGGGGTAGAGGGAGCTGTTGGACCATCCAGATGATGGTTCCAGAAAAGAGGTTTTTTCTAAATTGTATTCCTAGAGTCAGTATCCCAAGTTGCTATTTCCTTTCCCCTTATTGTTTTCTTGGGCATCTTTTGTAAATTTCTGCTGTTCGAAGTCTGGCAAAATTATAAATGAACAGCTCTCTGAATAATATTTTGTAATGGAACTAAGAAGTATAGTGACTGTCTTCACAAAATTAAAGGAAGGAAAAAAATAGAATCAACTGAAAATAAGTAATTTGACCAAATCACAAATAATATCCTTGTTCAGATATATGATTCTCTCATTCTTTACCTGTTTGATTTTAAAGAACTATATTCAGTGATGTCAGATGCTGAGATAATTCAAGTAATAGTTTAAGAGTTGTCTAAGGTAAAAAACCAAATCTTCCTTCAGAATCTGTATCTCATGGAAAACCGCACGGGGTTAGCTTACCTTTCCTTTAATCTCACCTTCTTGAGGACAATGAAATATTTGATATTGTAAATTTAGTGGAAATGTGATGCTAATGATTAACACTCTCTTTAGGAATATCTAATAAAACAATGAAGGACTGAACCGGTTCAGGAGACTTCAGAGGAGCAGCTCCCACCTCACGTGGCTGTCCGCATGTGCCTGACTGTTATCCTCCAGGCGGTGCCACCTGGAGCCTTGTCATCAGCCAACCAGACATCACCCTTTCTTATCACGAAACCTCATCAATGCTGCATCTCCTCAGCTGTGGAGCGTGAACCGAAGGATCCTCAGTCAAGATGAATAGTTAGTTAGTGATCTGCATAAAGAAAACGCAGGAGTGGAATGCAGGGAGCAAAACAAAAATAGCAGCAATAAACTCTCATTGACCCACGGTCGCCTGTGCGTGATTATCTTCAGAGAGGCATGGATATAGAGACGAGATTCTAAATTTAAATCCAAGAGTGGAAAATCCCACATCTGTCTGATGCTGGCACCGAGACTCTCGCATCGTGGGACTCAGTCTGTGAGATTTTCCCAGCATGCTCCTGATTGACAACATGGGCCTTTCCGAGGCGCATTAATTATTTTAGGTCACTAGGATCCCATTAGGGACACTGTGGTAGTCATTAAAATTCACAACCAGGAAGTAACTTAAGTCTGGTCTTTAAAAAAAGATAAATGGTAATAATTACAGCTTTAAGATACGTGAAAGCTGAAAACAATTACTTTATAGCAGAAAGTGAAAATTTTAAAACCTTGTAACTAATTTACAGATTCCTAGGCTTTTGTAATTTTTACCTAATGTTTGAAAATTAGATGAATCAATCTGAAAAACCAGAACAAGCCTTGATGTAAAGTGACCGATTTTTCTGCTAGGCCTTCTCTCCTTTGGGAGTTTCCATGTGTAAAATACCATATTCCTAAATGAGGAAGGAGAAATTTAAAGGCACTTGTAATGTACAAAAATGAGAAAAAGTGCAGTATTTCTCTCATCCAGAATTATTTGGTTAATGCATTCTGGGGTAATGTATGATAGGATGCAGTCAAATCTAAAATTCTCCATCTTAAGAGACAGAGCTGATATGCAACATATTATAATTAGAGATGAATAAGAAATACATTAAGTACTTCCCCCCCAAACTTAAGAAAGTTGAAGGCAACATGTGTTTACGCGCTAACATCATTTTAGTTTTGTTAGAAACGAGCTGACTTCTCTCCGTTCAGAGAAATCTAACCTGTGGAAAAAATGACTTTGTCCATTGAGTCGTAGGGAATCACCCATATGTTGAGTATGTGTGGCTGCCGCCATTTAGGGTTAAATTAGTTCAATCTGAATGCACTCTGGCTGGGAGAAACAGTTTTCATTTATCAAAAACTGTGGCTACTGAATGCTTAATGGTAAATATTATTTCTTTGCATTAGTTCAATCAATTTTCGTCATATATAAGACCAGAAATAAATATGGGACTGTCTTTAAGTCCATAGACACTGTGTTAATCACATCTGTTAGTGACTGAAATAAAAATAATCATCCATAATGGCATTGTAATAAACGTGCTGAATCATAATCTCACATTAGCGGTTATTATTTCCCCTTCAGATTAAATTGAAACAATAGGTGGCCTGGTCTTTGTGCATCCTCTCCCCAGCATGATTAACTCCTGGAACCTACTTAGTACTGTGGTTGGTAGACGGAGGGCTGAACGCCGAGGTGGGGCTGTGCGGCAGGCGAGCTTGCAAGGATTTTTCTAAAAAGCCTCTTAAAGGAACTGTAACAAATGCAGTTCTGCTGCATAGAAACAGCAGCACTTGTAAGTGTAAAGAAAAGCATGCGTGAAGGAATATTATAAATGGAGAGTTGATTGCATAGTATTTTTCATTTTTAATTGCTGAATCTATTTTCTGGTGAGAATTCAGAGAAGGTAATTTGCCATGGTTACATGAAATTATCATTCCCTTACGCCCAAGGATAGACTGTGCTACCGAGGAACCAAGAAGCTAATAGGTCATTATCTTTATTAACCTCACTGAGGGTGAAGTCTGTGAGGCCGTATGTGGGAATTGCCTAAATTGCACAGCAGATTCCTTGCGTTCTCAGGAGGACACAGGAGGAAAGCCGTATGATGTGAAAAATGTGAGAGACATGGCTCTAGTATCAGAGATGACATGTAGTGTTGTGTTTTGTTTGTCGTTTTTATGTAGAAGTGAGGAAGTCTATGAGAGAAATAGGGGGGGTTGTTCTTTCAGCTGGACTGATGTGGAAGAAAGGAACTCTGTGTGCCTGCACGCGTGCACAGCTGGGTGCACAACAAACTTAGAAATTCGTGTGGAAGACTACTCACTTGTCTTGCTAGCAGTAACGGAAAAGGAATTTTTAGCCTCATTTCTCCTCATTTGATTTATTCATTTGAAAATCAAAGTGTGATAAAAGGCTAATCAGTGATGTGTTGCTTTGTACACAACGAGATAATGAATTACCATAATGGGGACTTATAAGTGAAAGGTGAAACCGTCTCCCTCCTCTGGGGTTTTCTACAAATTCAAAGCACTCTAATTTCTAACAGATTGTGTGTGTGTACATGCCATCGACTTCTTCTTAGTTTTAGAGTGATTCTTTGCCTCCTGCTGCAGGTGGAAATTCTGCTGTAAAGTGCATGGACTGAAATCAATCTGATATGTGGGAAGACATTATAATGAGACAGTAATGAGGACCCTGAGTCCTAAGAGAGAATGTCACCTGGAAATTGTGATCAGGGTGAGTGAGCTGAAGAGCAGTCTCTGCAGTCCATGGCCTGAGTCTCAGGTGCCGGCCTGTCCTCCCTAACCCACAGGGCTGCTCTAGGGAAGGAGGAAGATGCCCGGGGAGTGGGCTGGGGACCCCGGCTGGGCTGGGCTGGGCCCTGTCTGCACTCAGAGTTACACAAGTTGGAAAGAGCAGCACAAAATCAAGGTTGGGGGGGAACGAGAAGCTGTCCTCTTCACTGGGTACAGGCCAGGCATCGAGAAAAATCGGCTGCTCAGCCTTTGTGGGCCTCAGTTTAAAAGCTGCTGTCCCAGCTCTCTGCTGCCTAAAAACTGACACAGACTGCCCTTGCTCAGTGGGCAAATCAGAATTTTTGAGCATGTCTAAAATATCTACAGTACTGGAAGTTTTCCTTCGTGGCAATTCCTTTCAGGGGACGATTTGAATCTGTGTCTAATTTTTCCTGAAGGAGATGAAGCTCTCTACATCAACCGTTAAGACAAAGCATCTCACCCCCGTCCCCAGATCTTCCTCATTCCAAAGGCCCACTGTTCATTTGAAAGTCATCGTCCCTTTGTCTAAAGGATTACATTGCATCAGTTGGTAACTTAAAAGATTACACCATTGAATGGAGGAAGGAAACACGGAATCCCAAGCACATGTAAAAAATACGTTTATTCTCTCGTTTCTTCTTTCACTGTTTTCTTCAAGTGTCACCAACATTCCGCTGTGTCAATGAACATATGCTTCTGGTAGTTAAAACAAGATTGTGTTTTGTGACATTGGTTTGCCTTGCCAGTGCTAACGTGTGAATTGTCCTCAGCGGCTGGCCCTTTCCAGCCAGCACAAAAGAGGGCAGGCTTGCTTCACCCATGCTCAATGAGGCCTCTCGTAGGCACTCCCAGTTGAGAAGGCTCAGGTCTCCCTCCATTGTTCTCCTGACAAATGGGGAATGTCCCCCATTTGCAGTGTCTGACCTTGACTAATTATGTAGAATTGGCGCAGCTGTCCCTTGTTTTACCAAGTGCTGTGGCCCTACAACGTGCAAGCAACTTGGTGCCGCCACCACCGAACTTCTACTTGAGAACTTCATCACCAGGGACAATGCCCACCCTTTGTGCAGGCTGCACGGACATCGGGGCTGGCAGCGCCCTCTGCTACCATATGTTGTCAAATAATTTATACAGGGGGCCAACTATTTTAAAATAGGTTAGGAAGTTCCCTGAAATAATCTATCAAAATAACCTTGCTAAAATATGAAAAAACAAAACAAAATACAAAACACGCCTCACATGACTATTATTTCTTTTACCAGCTCATTTTAGGACTCAAACTGTGAATATTTGTACCAATGACTTTTTAAAGTAGTTATTCCCAACAGTGGGCCAGATGATCACAAATAAAGGTGGCTACGGTGATTAATGCCCTCTACAGACTTTGTAAACACAAACACATTGTCATTATGCAGAATTAAATGCAAAATGTATTCCCATGCTTTCAAATGAAATAAATAGTTCAATACTAAAAGCATATTGCTCCTCCCCCAAAAGTTGCTTCTATTACGACATATATTTTCTTTTTTATTCTTACCATTTGTGTTACTCTCTACACGAAGCATGCTGTGGTCAATTTTTGAACAAGATATTTTTAGAGAAGAAAAAGAATCTTTTTAACATTTTAAAAAGTTTGTGCAATTTTAACATTTGCAGTAGTAACAGAAGCTACTACTGCAATGGGGGAGAGTTAGTGTTTTAAAATGAGAAATTTAAGGCAATTAAAAATAGCAATGTCAAAATCATAGGACACAAACCTTATACCTTAAATTTAACCTAAATATTTTTAAACTTAATGATATATGTTGCTACACAATAAGAAACCACATGTTTAGTCCTGAATTGACTGAGCAGGATAACCTCCTGTCACCAGGCTGGGAAGCGTCCTTTATTTTGATCCTAACCAAGAGACCATTTCCAGACCTCCTTCTGTTTGGAAGGTCTGATTTGACACCCCTATAGAAAGCACATATGCTTATGTCTGTGTTTGCATATTTATATAGATGAACTGAAGCTGCAGGTATTTGTGATGGAAAACCCATACCTGCTCGGCCCTGGCTGGCACACGTGCCAAAACTAGGAGTCCCCTGCAAACACAGGGTAGGAGCAATTCCAATTTTTCTGCCATTACCTGGAAAAACAGAGGATGTGAAATTTAGTTCTAAAAGGAATACTTACTGTAAAACTAATACTTTTTTTAAAAATATTTTTAATTTTTCTTTATTTCAAAATATTAAGGGATATATAAGTTTTCATTCTGTGGATTCCTGTATAATGCTGAAGTCTGGCTTTTCCTGTGCCTGTCTCTAGAATAGTGTTCCTGGGACCCTACAGATAAATTTTTATCCCTTCCCAATCTCTCCACATAAATTTTAAAAATAGAATTAAAAAATATATATGCATATATGTGTATGTGTGTGTGTGTGTGTGTGTGTTTATCTTCTTAAGTTCAAATAAGACTGAACTGCAATGAGAAAAGAATTCTTGAAGGACGTGGGAAGCAAATTCTGTATTTCTTTAATTTTTATATATAATTGATCATAATAAACTTTATATGCTATAGAACTATGGGTCTAAAAATGAACCCCTATGCAGTATATCTGTACTTGATAATTAAGGAAAAAGTAATGTCACTACCAAAAAATAAGAAGGAAAAATGTGTGTAGAAAAAAACTACTCAACTTTGTTGGAGAAATAAAGTGTTTTTAATTCTTTTGTAGCCAAATCACACAAACTATGAATAATAATATCAAATTGGATATATTAAAAGATCTGTCAAGACTTTACAGAAGCAGCATATTAGTAAAATATTAAAAGTTGTTTCTTTCAAACAGGCTCACTGTGTCTGCCGTTCACTGCATGTTATTATATGAACCAGACCCAGAGGATGCCTTTTTGGAGGGATTTGGTGTTTTGTTTTGTTTCAAAACAAGTAGAGTAAAAGGTGAAAGATTTATATGATCTGAAGAGAAACCAGAGCATATGTTAAAACAAGAAAAGTATTTTTATTCTTGCTGCTCAGAATTGAAATGCATTTATTTTATATTAAGTCAGCGCAATAATCCAATAGCTTTTGTCTCTCTTATGGAATTTGTTGAATATCATCTTTACATTATGGACACATCCTATGCATTGATTTTTCACCTGCCAGCATTTCTATAAAAAGATGTGCTTTCTCCCTCCCTAAAACAATGTTTGTTTTAGAACCATGTTTGCTAGACGCCATCAATGAAGTGGCTTCATATGAATAAGTCCCTGATTAGCTGCCTGTTAGCCACAAGGTATGGCTCCACAGTGTAAGGGCTGGTGTTTATTTTGCAAACCTCTCTCACCAGCCCTGACATCTACTAAGAAAAACTCAGCAATGTCTTCCTTTCAAGTGAAATGAAGGTGAAGGTATTTTGAGGGCAGGCTGCAGTCACATGCCTGGTGTTTCAGTGCCTGGGGGAGTGGGGACAATCACAGAGGTTTTCTTTAGGGACAGTCAGAATCTCAATGCAGACATGGTACAGAAGAGAGGAGTCATACTCCTACGTTGTACGCAGAACTTTTAGTTTTTCTTTTTTCTTGAATCATAATATGACATTACTGTCTTTAGTGCACTATAAGGAGTCTCACTTGAAGTAAACTATCCTGTTAGAAAGTGATGAGTCCCTGTCCAAAGTGACATGAGGCTGCAATTAAACATTTATAGATTCTTCCCGTTTCCTCAGCCATTTGACAAAAAATCACCTGAAACCAACATGAAAGGGAAAAATAGAAAGAAAGTCTGATCCGTGTGTCAAAGCTGCTTTTTGTTATTTTGTCCACAACTTGAAACCTTTATAAAGTTTGACATATTAACTGTGTCCAGTTGTGCGCTTAAAACATTGCCAAATGTTCCAAGAAAATTATAATCCGAAATGTTCACCTTTAAGCTTGAAGCAGAACTTCACATGTACAACAGTGCTTTAAACATGGTGATTATCCTTTATGATTATAGCCTGGCATTTTTTTCCTTGATGGGAAAGCTGGAACTCCGTGGAATAAAATACAGAAATATGCATGGCCATCACTGGCTGGGCTGACAGGGCTAGGGAAGGATCCTGCCAGCATGCAGGGGCCAGGGTAGGGGTCACTAATCAAGAGATTAAAAAGATTGCATGGGGCAGCGCCTGTGGCTCAAAGAGTAGGGCACCGCCCCCATATACTGAAGGTGGCAGGTTCAAACCCGGCCCTGGCCAAAAACAAAAACAAACAAACAAACAAACAAACAAAGGTTGACAAACAAGACTGCTCTTGTATACAGAAAATTCAACAGACTTGAATAGACAGTAAGTCTTTTTTTACTTTTGAATAAAATAAAACAATATGCTGACATATTCAGCATATTCATCATCATTCAGTTGAATGATGTCATGAACATACAATTCTAAAATCTAGAATTTTCTTGAACTGGAAGGCAATGTTAGCAGAGGTTGTGATTGGTCAGGCTGTGTCAAATCGCTGGCAGTTTCCAGAACATCTTTTCTAGGAACTCACATGGGAAGGAGAACTCTATGTCTGCTGAGAAAACCAAACTTCTATTTCACCAGAGTTGTTCTGAATTCTAAATACTTGATAATTGCTTAGTGTAATATAAGGTACTGAGATATGTTTAAAAATGATCAGAAAAATAATAGAAGAGTAAATATTTCTGTCAAACTCCCTATGGGTTGCAAGAGGAGACTCAGTCTTGAAGAGCAGCCCCCATCTCCCTTCCCCCAGCGTCTCTTGGCCTTACAGGGCTCTGACCCCATCTCCGAGGACACTGACACTCTGGACGCTTTGGAAGGCAAAGTCTTGACCAGTAATATAGAATTTTCTCCCAGTGGGTCCAGAAAGCATCCAACTTCATTAACCCTACTCCCTCTCTCTTCTATACTCATTTCCCAAATTCCAGCCCCTTAGCCTGGCTTGATTCCTGGGAAATAAAATCCCCCTTTAGCCAGAAATGTAAGTGTTAGACAAATCCTGCTGGTCCCGTGAGACAGGAACAGCCATCACCTCCGATAGGCTGACTTTGTCTCCAGCTCCAGCATGCTGCCACTGACCTGCTGCCATTTCTTAAAATATTGAGGGTCCCTTTCTCCCTGGCCCCGCCGTTACACATCTGCACGACAAACACACAAGCAATCATGCACATGTGCCATAGAGATATTGCTGCAGCCGCTGATCGTGTGCTGATTCAGGCACATGCTCTCACAGGTAAGCAGGGCAGTTAAGGATGTTTTCCTCAGAACTGCCTGGAAAATACAGTTTAGTTGTTCTCTATAATCAAAGCTGATCAAAAGTCAGATGCCAAACCCAATAGCCCGAGTCTGGCGTAACTGGGGCAGATCTACTGAAACTCCAAGTCTGCCTTTTCAGCATCTTTTCCCGTCATCATGTACAGCCTAGAATGAAGAAATCAACCATCAAAATTCTAGGTGTTGTTAAATAAAACTGCTTCCTTTCATTTCTATAAAAATAGACATTTATTTTTCCCTGCAGATGATGTTGCTGTGATGTGAATTTGGAGGAATGCAGCCAAATGGGTAACTGTCACATTTAAATTGTTGCTGGACCTGATTTCAGTGTCCCTTCACCTGTGGCTTCCACCCCACGGCCTGGGCTGCCCACTGTGCCCTGGGGCGCCCCAGGCAGAGGAGAGGCAAAGGCTCTCAGGGGTCCCAGGGTCTCTGACATATGATATTGCTGTAAAGAGCCCAGGACCTTAAAAGGACCTGAGCTCAGGCATCGAGGACATCGAGATCCAAGAAGACACAGCCTCTAGGATGGAACTCACTTCCTGTGGCAACTCCGAGAATCTAATCAGAGACAGAGCCGAGCTGCGCGTTGGGATCCTGCAAGCTCAGCCTCCTGTGCCCTGAAGCCTCCAGGACAGTCATTCAGGTGAAGATGTCTATGCAAGGGCCTCTCTGGGACCAGCCTGGTGTCAATGTCTCCCATGAAGCACTTTTGATGAGGTGTGGGACAGTTTCCAGGTCACCTGGAGACCAGGAGGGATGGGAAGTTTCCTGAAAAGTAGGGGCTGACCCCACAAAAGAAACATTGCCCGGTGGTGCCTGTGGCTCAACGGAGTAGGGTGTTGGCCCATATACTGAAGTGATGGGTTCAAACCCAGCACCAGCCAAAAAAAAAAAAAAAGAGAAAACATTGCGAAGCCTGGTATCTGGATCAGAAAAGCCCACCCTGCCTGGCAGCTCTGTGACCCTTCGGTTAATGTGCAAAATGCCCTACTGACCAGAACCCTTCTGGGTGTCAGGAAGTCCACACGGGGTAAAGAGAGTGATGTGCTGGTGAATATCAAACTACCAGCCATCCTTTAGGGGGTGAGAGGGGTAGCATTTGCCCACTGGCATTTGCCAATTACCATTGTGTAGATATCCTCAGCATGGCCAGCCAATCTTTGTCTGCACATACGTCCCTGACCATGGAGTGGAGAGGTGCTGGGCTGCCCCATCACACAGGTGCAGGAGGACGGAACAGCCCAACTCCTGCAAGATAGTGCAATGTATTGAAATAATTCAGGAATTGTATACGTTGATTACTTTTGTCTGTCATAGAATATACTTACTTTTAAGTCTATATAATTAAATCTTAAAGGTGCTTATGTTTAACAACCATCCCAAGCTGGTTCTAGTTAATTACTAGAAATAGGCTGTTCTGGCATTTTCTACTGTTTATAACATCATTTTGATTATTTAAAATATTTTCTATTGCAAATATTTAACAAAAGAAACTTCCCTGGTGTATTTGTAATGCTTTCTTCCCCCTCTTCTAAGTGCAGTCCCCTGTGCCCTCATGCTACTGTGCGGCCAGATCACTTGTTTTCCACGGCCAGTGTGGCAGCCCACAGATTTAAGCGTTTATGATCCAATGTAGCGTTTTCCTTCACTGGAATCTAAGTGTCAAGAGGGCAGGCGTTTTCACTCCTGTTTTCCTTGTAGCATCACTGGTGAAAGAGAGCTTTGCCAGTGTTCAGCACGCTGAAGAGAGAGAGCTTTGCCAGTGTTCAGCACGCTGGCTGTTCTACACTGTTATACAATGGCATGGAGATCGGAAGGGACACAAATGACAGCTGTCCTGTCCTAAATGGTGTCTAAACCCCAGCGTCAACCTTTCAGAACAGGCTTTTTGATCCTTGGGATCTTCAGATGGAACACACGTGAAATCATTTCATGAAAACTCTGCAGTGGACCCCAGTTTGATACAGACCCTCCAGCTTCCTTCAAAGAAGCCCAGTGCTCTTGTTGTACTTGCCCCCGTTGGAACCAAGTGTTGCTCTGGGAAGACTGATTCGCGGGTACAGACGGCAAAGGAGCTCAGAGCCCTGGTTCAGCTCTGGGCAAGTTCCAGGAGCAGACCCAGAGATGCCATCCCCAGCCTGAGTTTGCAAACTTGTTACAGCCCCTGTCACTGAGGTAACCAGGGTGGAGAAAGCAGCCTATTACTAGAGAAAATACCAGTCTTGACTTTTCCAATTAGGCTCATTTTCAATCAACAACACCCTTCCAGTTTAAATTACTGAATCTCATTTAAGGATAATTCAGCACTTCCTGTGTTTTAGTTACAATTGGAATGGGTGGAATACAGGGTTCCCAGTCAGACTTCATTTTCTTTTTACTTTTGCATAGATGGCTTCTTTTGGTGACCTTTATATACAAATCAGTATGAACATCTGGTGAAGAAATTCTGCAAAAGACAGAAGCTGTATATTAAACACTTTGATTTGCATGAAGGCAGCCATCATTTCCTGTTCTCGGCTTTTATGTTTTGGTAGAATATACCTTTCAAAAATTGTATTTGGACAGAAAAATTTTAGTGCATGTTAGGAGTCATTGCGTGACTTTGGAAAGTAGTATCATATTTACAGCCGAGTGACCCTTTCTTGGATGGCACCCTGCATTAGGAAGATGTCCCCTCCTGTACACTGGGGCATGTTTACAAATTAAACCCACACAAAGAAGGTGTGAGGACACTGTACCTAGAAAATTAATCCTGGTTCATAGAAAGCTTGCCAGCAAAGAGACACAGAAGGGTTAATGCAATTTCCATCCCAGCGAGTTTTGCTTGCCATTATTTTCTTTTTCTTTTCTCTCTTTTAACTGATTCGTAGCATAAAATCTTCCTGGACACCTAATTATCAAGCCAGCTCACAGTCACAGCTGTCTGCCTGGAGAACCCATTAGATGCTGCAGTTGAAGCCTCCATAATTCCCCAAACTTCCCGGTTGTGAATATTAAGAAAAGATTTTTACATGTCATATGCGATTCAGAGGTGGTGTGAATGGCCTCGGCCGATGACGAGCTCTGAATGCTTGTCCATCACCCCATTCACTGGTTACAGGTGGTCTCATTTGCCACTTTCAGATATCGGCTGGCTATGACAGCAGGCACTTAATTTGCATGTTCGACAGACAACAAACGGCCCTGTGCATGTCAAAATAGGTGGTGATGCGTGACAGTTCCTACACAATACTGTCTCCTCTTTGTGTGACCTTTGACCTCTCTGCATGTCTTTTTTCCACAATCAGAAAAAAAAAAAAAAATACGCACTTCTCTGCTTTGGAATAAATTTGATACCAAATTGATTATTTTTCTTTCTTCTTCCCCTTCCTTCCCTTCTTCCTTTACCCCTTTCTTTTAAAGGGTGCCATGCATCCGGATTTTCATCTTAACTGCTACAAAACTCTACCAGAAGAACCTCATAAAATTTAAAAATAGGGAGTCTGTGCAGACAGGAAGTTGTCTTGTTGAAGTCCATTGTAGTTAAATTGCTTGGAACTTTTTTTTAATAAATGTCACCTTTAAGAGGGAACTCTAATCAGGTTAATTTTTATTTAAAAAGGCCATAAAATTAGATTCTTTAAGGCTTTTCTTTAACTTGTGTTAATTAGATTCTTGTCCTTGCAACACATTTAATATTAATATTTCACCGTGGTTTAAAATTAGTTTCTCTAATTGCAGGTTTGGTTTCCCTGCATTAAATGTAACATGCGGCTACTCTCATTTTCTGGTATAGACATAATGAGTACTGGCCCCTTGCTTTACTCTCAACAAAAACCTGCTAATGAGAACTCAGCTCAGAAGTGCACTCAAAAGGTTAAGGGAGTGTGGAGCTGAAAATGCCCGGATTGCTGTTGACATCAGAGAGCCACGGGCCCTCTGCATTTGGGGGATCCTTGGAAAATGATGCAGTGTTAAGTTTTCTGCTAGAAGGGCCCTTGCTCAAGTTCCATGAGGGGCCCTTGGGCTGTGACCGGAAGCTCCAGGGGAGCCCATATACCCCTAGGTCTCACCATAGAGGAGCTTAATCCTCTCCTCAATCCTTTTTGAGTGCTGGTTCTTCTTTCAATTAAGAATTAAAGCATGAAAGCAGATAATCATGCCTCTTGGGTGTTATAAGATTTGAGCTGCAGCTGTGAACCCAATCCCAGGGGGGTGATTACTCCATGATGGCCGCATGCCCCAGGGTCCCCTACAGAGGGCCCCTGGAGAGTGTAGGGTGAGGTAGGATGAGCTGTGGAGCTTAGAGCAGGCTGGCAAGGGTCAGCTCCTTCACATGGGACGAAGTCACACAGACACACCCTGGCCTTGATTATTCTCAGACTCAGGGGAAGTGGTGCTGGGAGAATATTCTGTGTAGTCTGGGCAGGACTCTATCTTAGAGACGCAGAAGCTGAGAGTGCAGAGGAGCACCACAAATGTGGGGAGGCTGAGCCCAGTCCGGGCTGGGCCCTCCTGTATCAATTCCAACTTCCCACATTCTCTCAGGACCTCTCTTATGAGGACTAGAGATGCTAGTCAGAGGAGGGGGTTAAGTAGAACAATGGTTCAAAAACACATTTCTGGGTGGTGCCTGTGACTCAAAGGAGTAGGGCACTGGCCCCATATGCCGGAGGTGGTGGGTTCAAGCCCAGCACAGGCCAGAAACTGCAAAAACAAAGCAAAACAAAACAAAACACATTTCCAAGGAGGTGACTGCCAGTCTTATTTGGATATTTCTCCCCCCAAATAAGGGAATATTCTTACCTAATATTACTATGCAGCTAGTGATTTCAAAACAAGTCAAGGACAGGTTTTGTCCACAGAAACCCTGATGTCCAGGCCACTTGGACCCTACTAATGGCCCTCTCTTGGTGCTCACATGAATGATTCTCAGATGATTTAAAAGCCAAGCACGGGATGTGGAGACTGCAGCTGGACTGTGTTGTGTTTACCTGTTGTGCAGGTTTCAGGGTTTGTTTTTTTTTATTATTATTATTAAATCATAGCTGTGTACATTAATGCGATCATGGGGCACCATACACTGTTTTTTTTGTGAGAAGTTCTGGTCCTGGGATAGGAACCGGGAGTGGTGCTCTTGCTGGTATGTATCAAGGTCATCCTCCCTGAGGCTCTGAGGCAAGCTGAGGAAAGTGCTCAGGGCAGCTTCCCCACTTCCAGCAAGTGTGGAGAAGTCAACAGAAGTCTGGACCTGGTGCCAGACACCTCTGCTCAAAACCTTGCTCTTTCCAGGTGTGTGACATTAGGTAAGTGTTTTAAGCCCTCTGTGCCTTGGTTTCCTCCTCTATGAAAATGGAACAAAATTATTATTACCGATGGGCCCATTGTGCAAATTCACTGAGTAAATACTTGGAAACCATAGTAGATTGAATGGTGTCTCCAAATTTGCATCCACTGAGAACCTCAGAATGTGACCTTATTTACAAAGGGAATCTCTGGAGATGTAATTAGCAATTAGAGTTCCAAGATGAAAATACCTGGGATTTAGATAGTCCCTAAATCCAGCCATGTTCATCCTTTTAAGAACACGAAGAGAGGCTGGAGGAGATGGTCAGGGTGAGGCTCACTGGCAGAGCTACAGACACGTCTCCCCACAATCCTCAGAAGGTACTGATCCGGCCAACACTTTAACCTTTGACTTCTGGATCCTTCAACTACCAGAGAATGCTCTCTCCTTTTAGTTTTCTCTGATTTATACCGTGGTAAAATACACATAGCATAACATTTACAGTCTTAACTACTTTTACCTGTACAGTTCAATGATACCTTATCAAATGTATTCATACACTGTACATCCATCTCCGTAACTGCTTTCATCTTGTAAAACTGGAACTCTGTATCCATTAACGAATTAACTCCCATTTCCTTCTCTTCCACACCCCTGGCAATGCCCCTTCTAATTAATATCTCCATGATTTTGATTATTCTAAGCACTTCTTTTCTCACTGCATCCCACCTTTCGCTAAGACAATTATGTCTTCCATTTCCTCTTGTCAACTTTTTTGACTTAAAATCTATTTTTTCTGATATTGGTGTAGCCACCCCTGCTTTCTTCTGGCAGAGTATCTTTTTCCAGCCTTTCACTTTCAAACTCTTTGTGTCTTTGGACCTAAAGCACGAACAGCATATATTTGAATCATATTTTTTGTTGTTGTTACTGTTATTTTTATCTATTTGACTGATATATGTCTTATACTGGAGAGTTTAATCAAATAAAGTAATTTTAAAGTAATCAGAAAGTAATTGCTGATAAGAGTAAAATTACTTCCATCATTTTGCTATCAGTGTGTTTGACGGGATTTATTCTCTCTCATTTTCTGTATTACTGTCTTTTGGTTTAATTTGTTTTTTATAGAAAGATGTTTATTTTATATTTCCTTTTTGCATATGTTCAATAGCTATTTTCTTTGTGGTTCACATGGGAATTATAGAAAACATTTTAAAATTATGACAATCTAATTTGAAGGTGTACAAGCTTAACTCTAATAACACAATTTTGCTTCATTAATAGCTCCTTCCTCTAACCTTTTGGTTGTGATATTATGAAATAACATCTTTGTATACTGTATATCCCAAAACATAAACTACTAGTTCTTTGAAATGCATTTGTTTTTTGAATCAAGTAAAACCCGAAAGCATTGTTACAGTAATACTATATATTATAATTGTGTGAATGTACTTTTATTGGGATCTGTGTTTATTTCGTCATATAGCTTTGATTTCACCCTGCAAGACTCCATTGAAAAATTCTTATAGCGTAGATCTAATGGCATTTAACCTCCCCAAGACTTTTGATCCGGTAATATTTTAATTCCTTTGTCATTTTTGAAGAACAAGGTTTTTGAAAAACTGTTTGCTGAGTATAGGATTCTTGGTTGACAGTCCCCCCCCCCTTTTTTTTTCCTTTTCTGTTGGTCCTTGAAATATATTACCAACTACCACTATTTTCCAAAATTTCTGATAAGAGACTGGCTAATAATCTAATTGAGGATCATTTGTGTGTGACAAGTGACTTCTCTCTTGCTACTTTTAAGGTGCTTTCTTTGGTTTTTGAAAGTTTGATTGTAATATGTCTAGGTGTGTGGATCTCATTAAGTTCATTTTGAAGTTGTTAGCTTCTTTTATATTTATGTATTTCATTAAATGTAAAACCTTTTCTACCATTATATCTTTAAATATTATGTCTGTCCCTTCCTCTCTGCTCTTTCTGGTACTCAATACACAATGTGTGTATTGATCTGCTTGTTGGTGTATCATTGATTCCTCAGGTTCTGTTCATTTCTATTCTGCAGACATGATAATTTCTATTGTCCTATCTTGAAGTTCATTGATTCTTTCTTCTGCCTGCTCAAATTTGTCTTTGAATCACTCCAGCGAAATCTTCATTTGTTATCATACTTTTCAGAATTTATTTTTAACATGTTTTTAGAGTTTCTATCTCTTTATTGATATTTCTTCCATCATTTTCTTGATTTTTGACATATCCTCCTTTAGTTCTTTGAACATATTTAAGACAACTATTTTGAAGTCTTTGCCTAACAGGTCTGTTACCAAGTCTTTTTCAAGGGTGGTTTTGTTGATTTATTTATTTCCTTTGATTAAGATACACTTCTCTGCTTCTGTTGGGTTTTTTTTTTTGTTTGTTTGTTTGTTTTTATTTGTTTGTTTTTGAGATAGAGCCTCTAGCTGTCACCCTGGGTAGAGTGCTGTGGCGTCGCAGCTCACAGCAACCTCCAACTCCTGGACTCAAGTGTCCATTATGGGTCTTATAATTACTTTTTCTTTTCCTCTTTTTTTCTCTTTCTTTCTTTCTTTCTTTCTTTCTTTCTTTCTTTCTTTCTTTCTTTCTTTCTTTCTTTCTTTCTTTCTTTCTTTCAGGAAACTAGATATTTGAACCTCATAAGGTGGTAATTCTGGAGATCAGATTTTCCCCCTTCCCCAGAGTTTGCTTTCTTTAACTTTATTTATTTGTTTGTTTGTTTGTTTTACTTTTGTTTCCTTAATAATTGGAGGCTATCTCAGGGTCAAGAATCAGCCTGAGGTTTACATTTAAAATATTCTCTAGTCTTTTTTTTTTATTATTAAATCATAGCTGTGTACATTAATGCAATCATGGGGTATATACAATGTGCTGGTTTTACATAAAATTTGAAATGCTTTCATCAAACATAGCCTTCATGGCATTTTCTTAGTTATTATGCTAAGACATTTATATTCTACACCTAGTAAATTTCACATGTACCCTTGTAAGATGCACCATAGGTGTGGTCCCACCAATTACTTTTCTGAACATTTATAGTCCGTCTATACTTTATGTATTCAGTTGCTTTTGAATCTTTCAAACTTTTTTTTTTAAAGTTATGAATATTATTAAATCAAAATCAAGTTTTTTTCTAATAAAGAACAGTTGCTAAGCAGTTGAAAATTGTAATAGTTATCAATAAACAGATAATCAAGGGACAGATAATAGGAGTGAGAATTTTGAAAATATGGAAATATCAAGGAATGACGTAAAAATGCATAAGGAACTTCTGGAAGATTAACGAATGAAAAAGGTACTCAATTTATAGGCAGGTAAATTTATAGGGCAGAAAACACACAAGATCATATGTGTAGAGATGCTTAAACTCATATTCAGAGAAATGCAAATTAAAACAATATATTACACTGCTATGAAACACGAAGTTGAAACTTCTGCATCTAACCAGATTAAATATAAGGGACTAGATTTACCCTATTGCTTGAAACAGGTAAAATTTAAGTAAATAATTTTTAAGTCTATTTTGAAGACACCTTTAAACAAAAGACAATGATCTTTGAAAGGAGGCAAAAGAAGCGAGGTCTATGCTGACTCCATCTTACCAGCTGGAGAGAGTCTCCAGGCTACAGTGCAGGGAAAGTTCCTCTGGGTATAACCTAGTGGTTTTCCTGACTTAAGTCTTTAATGTCAGGCTCCCAGAGAGGAAAAGAGAAAAATAAAAGAGACAAAAAGAAGAAAGTTTGCTAGTTCTTTATATCCCCTGAAAGTCACTTGAGTCAAAGGAGGAGGTGGCCACCCACCTCTTACCTGCACCTCCATAATCACAAACAATAGTTATCAATCAGAGCACAGGTGTCTAGTACCTTAGTAGAGGGGGCAGGGTCCTATTTGCACATCCTGGCTCCCACATACAAGCTGTGTGCAGGCTGCTTCTGAACATGTGCATGACTTCACACAGGAAGACTGGGGTGGGGAATTGGTAGCTACTGCTTTTTGAGAGGCTGAAATTGACAGAAATTAACTATGGGTAGAGTCTTCCAGGGTAATTATTGTCTCAGTGGGAGACATATTCCTTGGTGCTTCCAACTCCGCCCGCCATCTTTCCCTAAATGTCTGCTATTTCAAGCCACCATTCACTTGGTAATTTGCTGTAACAATCCTAAGAAACTAATTCAGAAAGCATCTAGAATAGTAAATGACATATAATAAGTACTATGTAACTGTGTGTTATGTAAATTTTTTTCTTTTCCCAAAAAAGATAGCTGTGTGACCCTGAGGAATTCTTTACTATAAAGATTAATATGTAGAAAGTACTATTATAGACTAAATGTTTGTGTCCTCACAAAACTCATGTGTTGAATTCTAATCCCCAATTGGATGATATTTGCGGGTGAGACATTGGAAGGTGATTTGGTCATGAGGGTGGCACCCTTGCAAATATTATTAACGCCTTTATAAAATGGACCCCAGGGAACATTTTCAATTTCTTTTCAACCACCTGAGGATAAAATCCAGCTCTCAGAAAAGCAGAAAGGCCCTCATTAGAACATGACCTTGCTGGCAGCCTGATCTCACAGTTCCAGCCTCCGGAACTGTGAGAAATAAATGTTTGTTGTTTATGTCACCTAGGCTATGGTACTTTGCTACGGCAGCCAGAACTAAGACAAGTGTTTAGAAGGTGACTGGCATATATGAAGTATAATACATAAGAAACATGAACATCATTTCTGATATTTACCCCAGTAGCAATCCTGTGGCTGAGGTGAGCTGATATATCAATAATCAGAAAACAACATGAAGATGATTTTCCACAGGGGGATGCTGAAAAAGCATAGAGCCAGGAACATATTTCCAAAAGAAGGTGGTGCCTGAAGAGACTCTTAAAAAGTTAGTAATTATTAAGGCAAAGGAGGGTTGAGTGACAACTAAAAACAGGCTCTAGTGTTTAAGAAAACATGTCCACCAAATAAGTATTCATTTAGAAAAAAAATAACACCCATCCTGTGGAAGTCTCCATGCAGGAATTTCAAATCTTATTACCTCTCTCCACTTTCAGAATTGACCATAATTTCAAATTTGGCTTTTGTTCTTCCTATGTGGATTTTTAAAATATTCATTAAATATAACATTTGAACAATATACATTTTGTTTCCAATTTATTTAATTAGCATCATAACTATCTATTGGCAATACGCTTTTTGTGAGATTCTCCTATGTTGGTCTTGTTACCCTATTTTGCTGATATTCCCACTGTATTAGAATGTGGGGATTTACACACATGAACTTTATTTATTTATTTGGAATAATATGAAGCACACACATTTTTGTTACATAGTTTGCTTTGTTATATTTTAAGTCAGATCTATAATCATGCCCTTCTCCGAGAAAGTGTGCAGTGTACCTCAGGTGTGAAGTTACCCATTCCCTCCTCCCGGGTCCCACATACTTGATTCCAGTTGAGTTGTGCTTTTGTATGCTCACACAAGTGTGATCAACTAGTTGCAATTTAATATCGAGGACCTGTGGTGTTTATTTTTTCATTCTTGTGATGCTTCACTCAGGACAATGGTCGCCAGTTCCAACCAGTTTGTTATAAAAGATACTAGATCACCATTTTTTTTTTTATGACTGAGTAGTGCTCCATGGAACACAGATATCACATTTCACTAATCCACTCAAATATCGATGGGCACTTGTAGATTGGCATTTCTTCGCATTTGTGAACTGTGCTACTATAAACATTCGAGTGGAAAATTATGATAAAATGTCTTTTTCTCCTTTGAGTAAAGACCTAGTAGTGGGATTGCTGAATCAAATGATAGCAGTACTATTTATTCTTTCTTTCTTTTTTTTTTTGAAGTTTTTGACTGGGGCTGGGTTTGAACTTGCCATCTCCGGCATATGGGGCCGGTGTCCTACTCCTTTGAGCCACAGGCGCTACCCACTCTACTATTTATTGATTCTCCTACTGAGATCAATAAGTTGATTCAAAATTTTTCTGCATACATACTTGTCTGCTCTGCATACACTTGTATCTCTCTCTTGAAGAACACATGCAAAAGGCTGAATAAATCTGGGGGGACAGTTATGGGGGTATAAACATTTGCGTTTTCAGGTTTACTGGTTTCTAAGTTACTCATCTCTACAGCAGGTGGACCTGTTTACTTTCCCACCATGGTAAGTGTTCATGTTGGTTCCCATCTTGACCAACATGGATATTTCCAGAGTCTATAAATTGTAACAGGTGAATGTAAGCCAGCACGTAGTGATGGTTCCGTTTGGGTTCCTCTGAACACATTGGTTGTACATCTATTTGGTGTCCATCTGCCGTTTCACTTTTGGAAACTTTCAGCTTATATATTTTATTCACATATCTCTATTGTCATTTATCTTGTTCTTATTAATTTTCAGTTTTTCTTAAACATTCTCAATACTACGTCTTTGTTGGTTTCTTATTTCTGAAATACCTTCTACCCATTTTTTCATAGTTTTTTGCTATTTTAATTGTGACTTTGGCTGAATCAATGGCAAATATTAATTAGAAAAGTAGAAATTATCAGGGTTTTTCCCTCCTTTTATAATTTATTCTTTCCATTTTTATTGTAAATCATTTTCACTTGGATTTTAAAACATTTTCTGATATTTTTAATTGTTTAAATTTTGCTTTTAGTATTTATATCTATAATAGGTTGGAATTAACTGTTTTTTATGTGTAAAGTAGCATATTTTTCTTTAAAAAATTAAAAACTAGTCATGGTAGGTAGTTATTGAAATTTTCTGCCCCTGACCTTTATAATACCTTTGTCATTTATAAATTTTCCAGATATGTGTAAACCTCTAGGTCCTCTGTTCTATTTTATTTGATCTTTACCACAATGCTACCTGATTTTTACCATGGTTTTGTAGTAAGTGTCAATACTTGCAAGGCAGATATCCTTATTTTGTTCTTTAAAATATCTTGCTTACTTTTAAAAAGTAAGGATCAATTTCAATAGCATTTTTTTGAAATTTTAATTAGAATCATGGTAAATATTAATTTTGTAATACTGTATATACTCGAGTATAAGCCAAGTTTTTTTGGCACAAATTAACTCGGCTTATACTCAAGTATATACGGTAATTTACATTGATATATTATACATTTTAATCTATTCTTTTAGGTATCAATGTCTTTGATAAAAGCATTCTTATTTTTTCTCTAAAATTCTAATACTTAGATTTATTTGGAGCTACCTTAAATGTTGTTTTGAATCTTACCCCAAATTAGTCTTTCTAACTGGATATAGGTAATTAATAAGAATGTTTTTCCTTTTTGTATATTTAGCTTATATTCAGTAGTTTCTTCTAAATCTTACTAGTTGTAACTATTGTCTCTAGATGGTCAATACATAATAACATTGTCTCTACGAGGAGATTTCGTTTTCCTTTACAATTTGCATGATTTTTACTAAGTATTTGTTTCTTATTTTACCTACAAGAAACCCATGTAATGTTTAATTCAGGTAGGAAAGGTGAACATCACAGGCTCATTATGGAGTAAAAGAATACTTAGGTCATTCTAGCCTCAAGCATATTAGTTGTGTGTTTTCTCTACTTAGACCATATTAAGTTGAGAAATTTCTGTTCAGTTTCTAGTTTGACACAAGAAATTTCTCTTCAGTTTCTAGTTGAGATTACCTAATTTTTACCTACACCTCTTAAGATAGGGACACTGAAATATTAGAGTGAATGACTGGGTTATTTCCTGACATGAATTAAAACTTTGATCCACATGAAATTTATTATGATGTTATCTGTCAGGTGGGGACTCCAACTTTACCACATTTTTGTTTTTTTAAATATGGCTACTCAATAGCCTGCACTTGAAATGCGTAAGCAGATTTATCCTCCCTCTCCCCACTCTGAATTTCAACATTGTGAAATAGTGAATTCCCGTATCCTTACTATATTGGTCTATCTCTATAATTGTAGTCTTTTTTTCAAAGTTTGTTTTTTCATGTATTAGTACTGCAGTGTTTTTAACATTTTTTTTTTTTTAGCTTAACAATAACTTTTAATACCTTTAGTTCCTTCTCATTTGTTCCCATAACATTTATGATAATTATTATTGATTTTTTATGTGAGAGTTATAAGTTTCAAAACATAAAAAGAACTGTTGACATTTTTATGGAAACCACAATGATGCAATTGTTGGACAATTACTTATAAATATGCTATGAACATTTTCGTGCAATTTACTTTGTAGACACAGGAAATTGTGGCTTCAGTGTGCAGTTCCTTGATCACTGGAAAGGTTGCATTTCTTTATCTTGTCAATTAGACATTTCTGTTGATTGTCCATTAATTGCTTATTTATTCTCCTTTGCATTATTTTTTCCCTTTGGATAAAAAAATACTGTTTCTTATGAATTTTGTTTTCATTTCTAAGTTGCTAGTAGTTTGTATTGTAAAAGGACATTGACTTATTAAATGCAATTTAAATGTATTTTTTACACCTTTAAGATGATTAAAAGTAATTTTTCCTTAAATTTCTAATTTATTATATGAATAGATGTTTTAATGCTGAACTCTGTTTGCATTTCTTAGATATATCTGACTTGGCTAGAATTTTAGTTTTGTTATCTCTATAGTCATAAGCCAGGATTTATTGATAAGCCATTAGTTTATGATAATTTTTCTTTATATCATTACATGTTGTTTTAGATCAAGTTATTATAGTTGGGTAGGTTATAATTTTTCTTAGATTTTTGGGTTTTTTAAAATGAAATAAGAATTACTGATTTGCTTGTATGAATTAAATGTTTTGACCTTAAACTTATCTGAGCCTGATACATTTTTACAGTGAGAGAGTGTGTTGAGGGGGTGGGATAATTTTATTATTGGTATAACATCTTTAACATTTGTGTTAGGCTGAAGAATGGTTCCCGTCTATGGCCTCATCCTCATCCCCAGAACCTTATGTGGCAAGGGGATCTTGCCGATGTGTCCATTAGAACTTGGGAGGGGAAGGCTGCTCTCCATCATCTGGGTTCATCCTAAAAGTGACCTCCTTCCATCCTATAAGAAGGAGGAAGAAGGTGATTTGATAACAGGTGAGAAGGAGCAGTGACAGTAGACATGGGAAGTTGTGCTGCTGAAAGGGCTCTCCTGTCAGCCCAGAACGCAGTCCCTCCAGAAGCCAGCAGGTGCAAGAGACAGGAAATGGATGCAATGGTCTCAGGGTTATTATATTATCTGGGTTTTCAATTTAAATTTTTTCAAATTTTGGTCAGTTGCATTTGCCTTGGAAATTCTTTCTTTCATCTCTGCTTTTGTATTTATCAGCCTTAGGCTGGAGATCTCACCGACTTTTACCTTGGTCTGCTATATTTTCCTATGTCCCTGTCCTCCATTTTTTTGAAGGTCTTTTATAGTTTCCCCTACAGTCTGAGCAGTGTTCATTCCAACGGGATAGATGTAGAAGAAACTCCAGGATCTTTTAAGGACTTTTAAACTCTTTTTTGTTCATTGTGGCTGCTGACAGTATATAGTATATAGTATAAACCGGAAAAATGATGAAGCTCCTATTCACAGAGTAATTAATATTTTATTGCTTCAAAGACTTTCCAATCTTATAGTCCACATGCTGTGGCCCCAAATAATTGCTTGTGAAGGAGATGGGGAGCTGAGCTTGCCTGGTCATTTCAAAAAATTGAAAACAGAGGAGACAAGAAAAAACCTGGAGCAGAGGGTTCTACCCCTTATTGCGGTGTTTTTCAGCCTTTTTTTTTTTTTTTTTTAAAGCTCACGGGCACTCTTGAACCTGTAGTTAAACCTTTATATACCCTTGTAAGATGCACCACAGGTGTAATCCCACCAATCCATATGTGCAACTTAGTAAATGTGGAATGTAAATGTCTTAGCACAATAACTGGGAAAATGCCAGGAAGGCTTTGTTAACCAGTGTGATGAAAATGTATCAAACAGTCTATGAAGCTAGTGTATGGTGCCCCATGATCACATTAATGTACACAGCTATGATTTAATAAAAAAAAAAAAAAAAAGAAAGAAAAAGAAAACCTTTGTAGCACACGTAAATTATGCTAATCAAAAGAAAAAAAGGAAGAAGAAAAGGAAAACAAAGAACATAGTTACTGTGCTTTGAACTTCTTTTGAAAATAATTTAATTAATTATCTTTACAATTTTTTTGCAACGCACCTGAGACCCTCTCAGGGTACACGGTCTGAAAGTCCCTGCTTTATAGGATGTCACTTTACACTTTTAACTCAGTTTTGCTTTAAGAATATCGTATTCTAGCATTAAATTCCAGCTTCACCAGCCTTCCAGGCTGTATCTATATTATCATGCTATACTGTAAGGACAATGCCATAATATAATGCCACAACGTGATTGGATTACAAAACTGTGTTATTTTATAAAACTAGTGTACAGAAGACAGATTAATCCTGAGCCATGACTTATACATAACTGTCATGGACACATTACTCTGACAGGTTCTACTCTGTAGAATGAAATCACTTTTCCAGTTTAGCTTAATTCTTAATTATTCAATTGACATTTATCTTATTTTAGCATAAAAAATGAAATAAAGCCATGCCAAAGACCTAGACATCTTTCTAATGTGCTTATTAAACATGAATCTCAACTCCAGAAGTTGACACTTTGTTTGAATTTGGTCTCCAGTTACTAACTGCTACTTGGAAATCCAAGGAGCTCCTGCCACCAGCTGCCTGAGGGCACCCTGTTTGGTGAACTGAATCTGAACTGTAGGTAACAAGGCGGTGTTCAGGATGATAAACTCTTCAGCTCATTTTAGGATTTCAGAATGTACTGTTTTATGACATTTTTGCAGAATGAATGCCAAAGACAGTTACTTTTTCACTTTATATGAAATAAACATCTCTCTCTGACATGTTAGTTGAAATCATCTTTGCTCTCTTTAAAGGGCTTTCTTGGTTAAACCAGACGCTGCACTTTGTGCTCTTGTCTTTGTTAAGTATTTGTTAAAGACAGTTCATAGAAGCTGGGGAAGAAGGGTAATTCCACTACTGAGATAAATTTACATCAAAACTTCATCCCCTAATAGCTTTCTTTAGACACATAAAATCTCCTGTGGCCACTTAAATTTTGCACAAACTTTTCTCATATTTATTTTCTGTGTCTTACACAAAGATCTAATAAATAAAGCAGCTTAAAATAAATTCATATTATTGGAAATTATAGGTTAAAAAAGGTATTAAAGAATGCTTTCATAAAATACATTTGTTTATGTTCATAAATAGCCCTTCTAAAATTATTTTGGGTTCACTGACAAAAATCGGAGAAAATCATAATTGGAAGCTCGAGCTGAACGTAGATTACTTGCTGTTGTCACGTGTATTTTTTTACTCACACACACCTTCCCTGAGTTTACATCATGATTATGAGTTTGACTCAGCCCCTGAAACATGGTCTAATTTGATCAACATGTCTGAAAGCACAGCCTTAGCACCAGGAGTTGAGAAAACAGTGTCTCAATTGTCATAGAACATGTAGTGGGTGGGGTTGTGGACAGTCTATGTTTGAAAATTACACAGCTATTTTACCTAGTTTGAAATTTATTAAAGGCCATTTCTGGCTAAATAATGATATGAAAATTCCTGAAGGCTAACTTAGTTTTCATTTACTATACAACTGGGACACTGAAACTTAAAATTCAATTGCTATTTATCTTAATTATGGTTCTTCCAACCCTTTTTTATTACACCATTCAGGAATATTCACAGTGATATTTTATGGATTACGGGGTATACACTTAAATCTACAATATTCAATTGGTCTTACACAATTAAAGCACTAGTTTTATCAACGTAAATTTTTATTAATTTGAAACATACTTAATGAATTATTTAGCAACAAGTATATTATTTTCCCCAAATATTTTCTATCATTTATATGCTATATCTTTAGATTTATATGTCACCCCTCTGCATGTGATCATAAATGACAGCATTTTAGAAAGAGCTGAAAAGTTTCTATAACTTCTTTAGACATCCACCTACCTTCTGATTGAGAACTTTGTCATAAATATGGCCGATACTAGTAGAAGTGATCAATATTTGATATTTCAGTTAGTTTGGGATTATGTTGGTTTACTCACAATCTAAGTCTGCTGGGCTATGTTTGCGTTATTACTGTTATTTGTTTGAGTTTTATTTTTTTGTTTACTTTCTCTCACAACACCATTTCTTGAAAGGCAACGTTGGTAGGTGTCTTACAGTGCAGCTCCGCTCATCAAAATAAGACACGGTGATACTGTCATTATCTTCCCCTGAATAGTTTGGCAGTTACTCTTTTATATAAAACAAAGATTAGTGGAATATTGAATTTTACCTATTTTAACTTTTGAGTTATATTTCCCTGTTTGATGTGTATCCTCATTTGTTGTGGCTCCCTGAAGACCACCCCTGACACTGAGTTTGAATGTCTTTCCAAGTCTTTGGTCTGAAACATCTGGATCGAATTGTAGATGTTGGTGTCAGCCATGACTTCCAACTGGGCTTTGATAACCGCAGGACGGATTAGTTATCTGAAGGGAGACTGTCGTTTGGATTCACTTTAACATCATGAAAAAATTACAATAAAAAGTTGAATTACACTGTTTGGACGTTTGACTGTTCACAGGTCTCATGCTCCTTTGCCCCTCTTGCACTTTGTCTGTCCGAGTCGATAGAAAAAGCTCCAGGGCTCCTTCGTTAGGCACAAGCAAACAGTTCAAGTCGTGCAAGCAAGTGCAACCCCCAAGCTGGAGTCCTACATGACTCCAACCCTCACCACGTGTGACGGGCCTGGGCCCCCGTCCTGCACGGCCCAGGAAACCCTCATAGTACCAGCAGCAACCCTTTTTTATATCTTCTCGGTTGTGTGTGTGTGTGTGTGGAGTCGTTTTTTCCAGTGTCTGAATCACATTTTGGTCCAGGGGGTTATCCTGCGTTTCTGAGATAACACACACAGCACTTAACCATGGCAAGGATCGGTTATGAGGACGTCCTAAAATGTCACAGAATTAAACTACTTCATAACACTTTAGAATATACAAAGAATCCATCTTTGCTGTTTTGCCATTAACAAAGAGAAGAACCTTTGCTGGGCACCTGCACTTTCATCTCTCAGGGAGAGGCGTCTTCTTCAGCAGACGATGACCCGCGTCATCTCACACCATTTGACGAGCTTCGCCACACGTCCGGTGTCACATCAGCCCCTGAGGGCTCCAAGGGCCCCACACCACGTCGCCTCTTGAGGGCTCTGAGGACTCTGAGCCACGTTGTCTCCTGAGGGCTCTGAGGGCCCCGCACCATGTTGTCTCCTGAGGGCTCTGAGGACTCTGAGCCACGTCGTCTCCTGAGGGCTCCGAGGACCCAGCACCACATCATCTCCTGAGGGCTCCGAGGGCCCCACACCACGTTGTAGCCTGAGGGCTCTGAGGACTCTGAGTCACGTCATCTCCTGAGGGCTCCAAGGACCCAGCACCACATCGGCCCCTGAGGGCTCTGAGGGCCCCACACCACGTGGCCTCCTGAGGGCTCCGAGGACCGAGCGCCACGCCGGCCTCTGAGGGCTTCTAGGGCCCCGCACCACATGGGCCCCTGTGGGCTCTGAGGGCCCCACATCACGCTGCCCCCGAGGGCTCCGAGAGCTCTGAGCCATGTGGGCCCCTGAGGGCTCTGAGGGCCCCGCGCCTTCTCTTTGGCTTCGCTCCCCAGGGCGTCCACATCGACCAGCCGAGCCTACTCTCCTTCCTGGGTCTTCTGCCTGGTAAATTACTGAACCGTAAAGCACTAAGCATCGTTTGTTACCACACGACTACAACTCACGTGGAAAGAAAGCAAACGCTAAATCCTGTTACTCTAGGCTTATCGGAAAACTTACCCCTGCTCTGTATTTCAAAGACAATCTAAACACCTTTCTTTTCAATGTGTTTAACTGTTAATGCTGGTGCTTGTTGATTACATACAAATTTACTAAAGAAGCAGTTTAATGAATAAACAAACGTTGTACCATTTCTGAATGTCTCCCCCAGACAGGCTCCTCTGAAACCAGACTGGAAAACAAGATGGACTTGCTGGCCTAGTGGGCGCTTCGCTGGTGGCTGTGAGGACAAGGACACCTGGGAGTCAGGTTGGGTGCCTGGACCTGCTCACAAGAGGCTCGTTTATTTAATTCTTACAAAATAAGGATAGACTCTAAGGGAAATGTCCATAGTAAGAATTTCAACAATAACTTATTGGGGACTTTACAGCTCAGGTTATATGATCCAAGCCTGAATAAAACCTTCTTAAATCATTAAACCATATGTGGCTCTCAGGAACTTTAGTATCTCACCGGGTTTTATGAGAAAATAGTGCCTAGGCCATTTTCTTTCTTTCTTTCTTTTTTTTTTTTTTTTAAATTCAATATATGGCTTTACTTCAAAGCATAAACCAAGGAAATTAAAAAAAACAATGTGTTATTCTAAAATGTCAAGTATATTTTGGACATAATATATTATGTTTATTTTGGTAACTGTAATTTTGAAAAGTGTACTGAATATCTTAAAAGAAAATGTCATAGTATCATAGATAAATCTCAGAACTGTTCTTCTTTCTAATTTAACTAGAAGGGGAAAGGCCTGGCAGTGACCTTGCCTTCCTAGGAATGTTTTTTTTTAATACTCTACTTAAAGATATTACTAGAAACCAAGCCAGTGTACTTCATTACCAAGGAAGGAAGGCAAGTCCCTGAGAAGACATCATAAAAAATTCTGCATGTCCAAGAAAGCAAATGTGAAAGGATCACTCGCTAAATCCTTTGAGCCCTATGTCCCCTTTTAAGTCAGAAATCCTAATTGTTGGGATCACACTTATTTATCATAGGTTCATATTGTGCAAGCCATTAATCTTACAGTAATATGCGTAACTCCTATACTTGAAATATGTGATTGCTGTATAAATATTTAAGAACCACAAATTCAAATTTAGCAACATGATTTTTAGCTAAATAGTCAGGAGGAATTATTGGTACCATCCTTGATATGACCTCAGAAATGTTCTTTCTACCACAGAGGAAAATAGTTCAAATCTATTCAGAAACAGGTAGCTCTGAACCGAGAAGTCCTGGTTGCCCTTGAGTGTCTGGTAGTTTTCTAGGATTGTGGTAACAAAGGACCGCTATCCCCCAGGCTAGAAACGTAGTGTCTTGTAGTTCTGGGGGCACTGAGTCCATGTGCAGGCACGGTGGCTTCCCCAAGGGTGAAAGGTGAGGCTGAGCTCCAACCCTCTCTCCTGGGCTTGCACATGCTCACCTTCTCCATGTGTCTTTTATGTGTCTTTTCACATCCTCTTCCCTCTGTTGGTGTGTCTGTGTCCAAACTTCTTCCCTTTATAAGGATATCAGTTATGTTGGATTAAGGCCCACCCTCATGACTTCCTAAGTTCATTATCTTTGTGGAGACCCTATCTCTAAAGGTCATTTCCACAGATTCTGAGGGCTAGGATTTCCAACACATGTTTTTTAAGGGGCCCAATTCAACTCTTACTGGCGTCCACACAGTAAGTAATCACGACTTTCCCTTTTCTGAGGAGAGATGGAGATTACTGCCTATACAAAGCCAAATTCTGGCTTCACATCCCTTAATCACATCTGTAGTAGGAAGACAACAGGCCCCCTATCAGGTGTGCTTTCTAGCTCACGGAAGTCCTTGCCTAATCAAACACAGTCTCCCATTTGGAGGATTCATTCCCAAATGAAAGTCTATAAATGAGTGTCTATAAATGGTCTTATGTTTCTGAGTCCATTGATTAATGGGTGGACACCCATCCCATGGAAGTAATCAGATTCTTTCCCCCAGAAATTTTGATTCCCAACTGAGAATGGAAAGAGGCTCAGAATGTTGGAAGTAAATTACATTGAAGGAAACATTCTATCAAAAAGTCTCCTAGGGTCCTCAAGGTCACCTCTACGCCATATTTTTATGGTTTGGTCTTCCTTTCATTCCATAGTATGTGCTGTTTTTTTAAGTGGATTCTCTGCCTTTTTTTTCCTCAAGTTGATCAGAGCTGGGTTTTGTTGTTTCTATCCAGATGTCAACTGCTTATATATTATCCAATTTCCCAGTCACATGGAAGGTTTTTGTTTTGCTAACAAGAGAGCGCATAAATGCAGTCCCTTGCTGCCATGAATTATGCAATTGAGCTTCCCACATTTGGGGAAATGACAGGGGTCAGCACACCTGGGTACAGAGGATAAGCCTCATTCTGGGAAAGCCACCATCACACCAAAGTTTTAAGACATTTGTGTTTTCCTTTTTGAGATGGC
This sequence comes from Loris lydekkerianus, assembly GCA_963574355.1. NCBI lineage: Eukaryota > Metazoa > Chordata > Mammalia > Primates > Lorisidae > Loris > Loris lydekkerianus. The sequence goes on from CAUYPK010117986.1 coordinate 32,688, forward strand.
AAAAGGGGACAAAATAAGAAAAGAATCCTGGGTGAAAAAACTCTCATTCTTTTCTCCTGCAGTAGGTGGTCTCTCAAGTTCACTTGCTATTTTGATTGTTAGTTGATGGCTTCACCAGGAAACAGAGGTTAGGGGACCAACGGGATAATGACACACATATTCTTAAGGCAAAGATTGGGATGAAGCAGCTTCTAAGATGATAAAAAATTAAGGCAGGATTTCCAGGGGAGACCACAGAGTGAGTCCTACCTACATGAGGATTTCTCCTGGTTCGTTGGTGACTGTGCACAGATGCTTTTTCTTGGTGAACCTTTGCAAGCGACGCATAGCCCATCCTGACTCCTAGGCTAGTGTTATGGGCAGTGGTATCAATGCAGGAGCATTCTGATGACTATTGTGGAGCATGTGTTTGCCATCATCGAGGGAGGACTGGATAGGAGGCATCCCAGGCTGTTGGGAAAGGGGGCATAAGGGATACAATGCCTTTCAATTTCCCAGGCTATGCTGGGCTAGTGGCAAAGCCATCTTCTTCCACCTGTGAAAGTCTTCAGCTCCAAGATGTTCCACAACCCAAAGAAGCTACAACTTTTATGGAGTCTGCTAATAAGGGGTGAAGAGGGGCTCTTACTAACATAGGTATCATTGATTTTTAATGGTTTTGCAGACTCCCAAAAGAAATTTGTAATTTACTCACACTACTTTAAATAGGCAGCTAAAATGTTTTATATAGATGAGTGATTCTAGTATATTGTAAATAGTCATATTTGAAAACAAAATGGCACACATATTTAAATTTATCTGGTAAAATCCAAATGCTTCTTTGATACGCTACTCATTTTAAAAATGTTCCTCAGCATTTCAGTAATTGATACACATTTTCCCATAATTTTCATGAACATAAATTTTGTAATTAAACATCTCTTAGAAATAATCTTACCAAGATTATCCAAAACAAAATTATGTAAATTAATTTTTTATACTATCTCTGATTATAAGGCTCCAATAATTAAAATACAACAGATAACATTCATATACAATTGTTTAAAATGACAAAACAGATCTAATACTTTTATTCATTTTAAGAATCAAAAGACAAAATTTTATTAGAAATGAATCTCTGAATGAGATCCGTCCTCTGCCTTCTCTTTGCAGTCAATGGAGAGAGGAAACATTGCCCTATCCAGGCCCCATGGTAGTTTCATTAGTATTTTATTTTTGATTTACTGACATGGAAACACAGCACAAATTTTATAAGATGCCTTGAGTACTGACTACAGCTATGAATAGTATGGTGTGATATATCTTGATGAAATATGTTTCCATACATACCAGAATAACACAGACCACATCTGAAAAAATCTCTAAGTTTTGCTCAGCTTAATCCTAATGATCCTTAAAACTCCGGGCTTCCTAGAAACTTTCCGGAAGTCTTTTGCTTCACTCTCCTGGGAGTTTTCCTCAGGAGCTGCATATTTTTGAATGACCGGGGCAAAGCCACAACCAAGAGACAGAAATTGCCATTACTCCCACCTTCATGTGCACATCATCTGAAATCAGCGCATCTGCAAGACAGCAGAGAGGGCCAGGGCGTGCTGTGGTCAGCTGCTCCAAAGCAGGGGACACCTGTAAGTGCTGTGTGGGGAGAGGGTAGGTCCTGATTGCAGGAATTAGGGCCTTGAATGGTCACATTTGGAGGGCCAGTCCTTGGAAATTCACTATACGCCTCTGTACAAAAGTATAATGCCCTATACTAACACACCCCAGGACAGCTTTACCTTACAATATCTGCGTTTCTCCATTGACTCTTTACCTGACAGAAAATACTTAGTAAGCCATTTTGTAATCCATGAATCAATATGCAAATGAAGAAACAAGGAAAGAGAATTGATCTGTGTGAGGCTTGTATGTCAAGGCCATGTCAAAGCCCACGCAATCTGGAGTTGCTGTTCCCTGAGATGCCCCAAGATATGGCTGCGTACACTAAACTGTCTGAGAATGATGGGCTCCTATTACAGTCCCTGCAGCCATGGCCATGGCCACCAGGGAGCTCATGCTATAGTCAAGGCTGTTATACTCATATTCAGAGTTGACCGTGGACAAACTTTGGGCCTGAGATTAAAGATTTAGATTCAGTTACAGAAAAAATAATTAAAAATTATTCCTACTTTCTATTGGCTTGTCTTTTGATAAATCTTTGACATATGGGCTGTTTCCAACCACTTGGCATGGTAAGTTTAAATTAAAACGAAGACCCAGCTCTGTTCAGGGCAACTACTGGGGGAACACCTGCTGTCAGTGTATTCAGAATATCAAGAATGTTTGTTACCAAGTTTCTTTCTTGTTCAAAGTAAAAGTAAATGTAGGCAGAAGCTTTCTTCCTCCATTTTATATCAGACTTGGTATAGAATGATGACAAGATTATGTTAAGTTTAATCAGCGGAGAGTCAACTGGAACACCCAAAACTTTGAGTTCCATGAAATGTGAAGACCCTTCCTTCAGAGGCTCCGTACCTTTCATAAGTGCATGCAAGGCCTGTAAATGACATTCACAGTAAAATACTGGTGAAAACTTGTATGTGTAACCTATACAGGTTGGTTAAGAACCGTTTCAAATATAAATTTTATTTCATAATATTTACAAAGTGATTTCTCTGGCTGCAAATAATTTAAATATTCACTCAATGTCTCCTCCCTTCCAATTGTTCACATTTCCGCCTTCTCAAAAATTCTTTATTACAGAATGCTACTTTCTTACATGACATGTACTAGAAATTTCTCAAAGTTGTTACCTTCTCTTTGAGGGATTGCAAGTTTGATATCAAGATGACTGACGTGGACAAATGGAGCTTCACTTGTCTTTCCTCTCTGTCAATGCCAGCTCTCCCCAGGGCCCCACTGTCCTCACCCAGCTGACATGTAGAGTGGAAATTCCTGGCAGAAAGGTGGAGGCAAAGACCAGGGCTGCCACACTGCCCAGCACTCCTCACGGAGCAGGGATGACACTCACCTATAACAAGGGGACCATGTCCCAGTGCTGGGGCAGCAATGGAGAAATTCCACAAGGACTATGAGTTCTGATTAGAAAACACCAAGGTTGAGATTTTTTTTATGTCAAAAATATGCACTATCCTTTTATGAATGAGTATAAAATTAATTATCATTAATCATTCTTATGTCTGTTTTTATTTAGGTTACCATTCTTTAACTTACTTTTCGGTTCTAATAGGTTCTTGTTAATCACTAAAGACATGGTTCAAACCGTAGAGATCTTGGAGGAAAGAAGTTAAGAGGAGGCTGGTAGCTCCTGATAGGAGTCCAGCTTCTCAGAGAACCAAGTCCCAGTTCCGTTGATTTTTTTGATATTGCATTTCTATTCATTATTTCATTTATTTCTGCTATAAACTTTACTATTTTTTTCCTTCAGATGGCTTTGGATTTAGTTTTCTCTTCTTTTCTTGTTTTTTAATGTGGAAAGTTAGGTTATTGATTTGAGGCATTTCCTCTTACGTGTAAGTCTTATGCTATCAATTTTCCTTATCCTCTTGCTAATTCAGGTCTGTGACCTTCTTAGGAAGATGTCCTTCACTGCTGACAGACTCACTGTAGAATGTGTCACCCTGCAAACTTTGCCTTGTCAAAGAGCTGCCTTGGTCTTCCCGGAGATGAGAGCCGGGATTTGGGTCATTCTGTGTTGTGCCTTATTACAACATAGAAAATACATTCCTGTGTGCTATGAAGGTAATCACTGCATTCTGGAGACATGGACAGGTGGGCAGTGGGGCCACCGCAGCTCTCCCAGTGTGTGAAATGTATTTCTTCGGAAGCAAGGGGGCTAAGGTGCTGTCTTCCACCAGAGCTGGACGTACAAATTGACCTTTCTTGTTATGAAGCAGACTTTCCAGTTCTACCCAAAGGTGCTCTCTTAAGGGTCTCCAGAAGTGTTAGAGCTCTTCTTGTGCAAAGGTACATTTTCATGGTAATGTGGCTGTAATTGTGTGCTCTTGTAATATGAACAAAATAAATACGCCTATGCTCTGATACGGAGAGCTCCTGAGAAACGGAAGCAAAACAAAACAAAGTAATGTTTGTTTAATGTAAAAGTCTTGCTCATGATTTCTTAAATTTGAAGTTTATTTGTTTTTTTACAGGCCAGGTATGATGGCTTATGCCTGTAATCCTAGCACTCTGTGAGTCCAAGGTGGGAGGATCCCGTGAGCTCATGTGTTCAAGAGAATCCTGAGCAAGAACAAGGCCCCATCTCTACTAAAAATAGAAAAATTATCTGGGCCACATGGTGGGCACCTGTAGTCCCAGCTACTTGGGAGGCTGAGGCAGGAGGATCACCTGAATCCACGAGTTTGAGGTTACTTTGAGTTAGGCTAAGGTCATGGCACTCTAGCTTGAGCAATGGAGTGAGACTATCTGAAAAAAAATTTACAATTTTTAAAAAATGTATTTCAATAGACTTAGGGAGCATTGTTTGTCACATGGATGACTTTTATAGTAATGAAGTAAAATTACAGACAGCAAAGACTTTCTCATGGCATGAGATAACAAATGTGTTTGCTCCTTAGGGATATCTAAAGAAATTTATATTTCATAAAATGAATTCAAAACAGAGAAGAAAATTTAGAAGAATGAAAACAAAACCACAACATACCAAAATGTATGGAACATAGCTACTGGAGTATTAGAGGGAAATTTGTAGCTATAAATGTTTATAGTAAAAGATGCCAAATAAACAGCCTAAAGCTCTACTTTAGAAACATAAACAAAGAAGAACAGAGTAAACACAAGCAAACAGACCTAAGGAAGGATTAAATATGGGAAGAAAAAAATAAAATGAAGAATAGAAAAATAATAGACAAAATCAATGAAACCAAAAGTTTGTTCTTTGGAAAAAAAAAATCCATAAAATGGACAACCATTTAACTAGATGAAACAAGAAATGATAGATGACTTAAATTTATAAAAATGAGGAATGAGGAAGGAAGCATCACTACTGACCTTATAGAAATCTAAGGGATTATCAGAGAATCCTGTAAAGCAGTATATGCTGATAGGCTAAATAGCTCTGGCGTAGTGGTCGGGGATGAAATGAAGGGCAGCCCAAGTTGTGGGTGTTCTGGAGAGGAGGGAGCCTGCCCACCCTCCAGCTGTGCAGGATCCTGTCTTGTGGGCGGGGTGCAGAGTGCTAGTGTACTCCACGCTCCTGGGTCTCAGGGAGTTGGCAATTTCAAAAGTCAGATTTAGTGAGTAGAATTGGCTCTCTATTAAGTTATAATCGCTTAAGTTCCCCTAAAAAAATTATGGGTTATAAAGTGATTTCACAAATTCACTCTGAGAAATATGCCCTCAGGTATTCAGATTACGTGAAACCTTTGCTTATATATAACATTTTCTATAATTTAGTCTATAGTCTTTATTTTCTCTAGTACTACAAAAGTCAAAATCTGTTAACTAATGTAGTCAAGCAGAGGGTTTGTTTATCATGGTTGAAACTTCAATTTTTTTTTACTCATAGGGATTCCAGTCTACCCAATTTACAAGTTGGAATTGTAATTATTCAAAACACATAAGAATCTGGAAAATCGGATTTACAGCAAATAAAAGTCATTTAAAGAAGACTGATCAAAAAACTGCTCATTCTTTCTTGTATTTAATAATGGGACATATTTACATGTTAAATCTAAAAATAGTAATAATAAATTTTAGGTATTAACTTCATTATCTTTAGAGTGTGCCTTTGAAGAGGGTCAGTAAACACAGTTAGAAGCTCTCAGGCTGCACTGCGTCTCTAATAGTGTGATGAAAGAGCTCGTGATCTGCAGGTGGGTAGATGCAGGTTTGGGTTAATGACATGCCGCTTACTAGTTATGTGATATTAGGCAAGTGACTAGACTCTTTTTAGGCATAGCACTTAATTTACAAAGTGAATATTATGTAATTAATTCACAGCAGATTTTGGAGTGAAATAGAGGGTTAGAAAGTTATAGATGTATGTGGATGAGCATGTATGGAGTTGGTTCTTAGCACTCCCAGGGCACAGGCACCAACCCTCATCAAAGGTTCAGTCTCCAGGTACATCTCAAGAGCACGTGTGCTGAGGCTGTGAGTTGAGGCTGTGAGCTGAGGCTGGGGCATTAACACCGGGAAGACATGGGCACGCAGCAGATGTCTTGTATTGTCTCTTGTCTTACTTCCAGGGATAACTATTTGGAAATTGACTTTATGGTGGTAACAAAGTCTAGGCAACCTGTGAATGCTTTTGTATCTCCACATTCAAGGAAAATCCCTGTGCAGCCACTGTGCTAGGCTGAGCTAGGATGCCCGTGTGTGAGGAGCACTTTCCTGCTATCTGCTCTGCAGAGCAGATGATGTCCTCTTGTAAATGGAGAATCTCTTTTCAAAAAAGGAAAGAAATGTGCATGAGTGGGTGAATTTATTACCCGCTTTAGCGATATGTGTTAACCAGGTCCAAGTGTGCTCAGCTGAGAGGAGGCTGTTGGTCAGAGCTGTAGGTGCCTGGCATTCAGCCACTGGGACCCGCGTCGCCTCCCACACAGGTCCAGTTTCAGACAGCTCCGTGTCCTTGATGTAATGAGTAAATTGTTACGGGTGCAGATGGAGTGCCATCAAGATCTTGAAATCCTTCAGAGGTGACCATATGGCTCCCTCTCACCTTTTAATATTTAATGACAGTCCTTGGGCACACTCCAATTACTAAAAAACAAAGAAAACAAAAGTTTGAAAAATGACCATTTTTACACCAATTAAAAAAGAATGTACCAAAGAAAATCTACCCTACAATATTTAAAGTCCGTTTATATTAGTTTTTTTTTTTTTCCTTGAGTTTCATAAAATGTTTACTAAATGTTTTGACTAAAGACCGATTACACCTTGGTGGTGCTTCTCTCTACTGAAGCAACGTCATCAATCTCAAAGATGCTTTCCAGCCCTTAATTATGTGGATTGATGGTGACTGCTGACACAAAGTCATAGTCAAGGAGCAATATTGGGTAAAATCCTGATAAAATTGCTGTATTCAAAAACACATGGAATGTTGGGCTCTACTTTCTCTGTTACTGTGATTATACCAGTTGCATTTGGTAACCAAATTATTACCAAATGTGACTGATGCTCCTGCTACGTCCCCATCCAGGAGAGTTGTGCAGTTTGCTTCTGTAAACAGATGAAAGCCTCCTGGCGGCCTGTGTGATGAGCCTTACTGTGGAGGCTTTTCGCTAACCTGTGAATGGGTATAATTCATTCTGCATGGTCACATTTTATGGTTAGTCAAGCTGTTGCATGAGCAGGTTATTTTTTTTTAATTCTTATCTTCTTTTCTCTATCAAATAAGTTTCACCAATCAGTCATTTGGTCTAACATTCAGTAGCCATGTGAAAATGTCTTACTCTGGGCCTCACAGACCCCAGAAGCTCATAAACACATGAACAACATAATTCCTACCTGCGGAGCTGTGCACAACTCAGCAGATCACAGCTAAGTGACAATGCATTCATCTGACAGCACAAGTGTCCTCTGCCAGACGCCTATGCAGAGGGCTTCAGAAGCTCAAAGGTAGAGATAAGTAGGGAGAGAGAGGCTGGGAAATGGGGATGTTAGATTAAGTTTCAGGAAAATAGGGAGGGGTTGGCCCCGTTGGGAGTGGTCTTGGGAGCTTTCCAGGCTGACAGAGACAGCTTAAGAATCTGGACAGAAAGCAGGACACATCTGCAAAATATAGACCTTTGTGGCGTGCCTGACAGGTGTGGTGCCGAGATGTGAAAGCAGAAAACCCGACTTGAACTCAGTTACAAACGAGATGTTCTGGGAGTTAGGAGCGACTTGCCCACTCCTCATGATTTTTTTCATTTATAATTTTTTGGTTATAAAGAATAGAATGAACAAAGATGAAGTTATTAACTAAGAACATAAAACCTTAGAGGTTAATAAGACACAGGCCTTAATTCTGGGGAAGAGGTGCAGCCACACTTATCAGGGCATAGAGGCAGGACACAGAGGTGGGGGAGCTGCCGGGGAGAAAAGGGACGGCCAGGACATTTTCTCCAGTGACCTCTGCTTCTCTGCTGCGTGCCTCACAGCTGGGCTGGGAGCTGAGTGCCCTGGCAAGTCTCTGGAATGCAGGGAGTCAAGGCAGCATTAAGGAGCATCTGGGTCACTAGAGAGGAGGAGTAAGTGTCCAAGTTCCAGCGTGGCCGGGCCATGGTTTCTTCCCTCAGTCCTCAGCTGCCAATGGAGAGCCAGAGTGTGTGTCCTCAGCTAGAAAGTTATCGCCACCCAAAGACAAAAATGGTTTTGAGGGAGAGGTGTGAATCATAAAAACACCTTGGCAGGGTGTGGTGGCTCACACCTGTAATCCCAGCACTGGGAGGCTGAGACAGGAGTTCTAGATCAGCCTGAGCAAGAGCTAGACCCCATCTCTGCTGAAAACAAAACAGCTAGGTTAGCCAGGTGTGGTGGTGCACACCTGCAGTCTCAGCTACTCGGGAGGCTGAAGCAACAGGATTGCTTTCACCCAGGAGTTTGAGGTTGCTGTGAGCTATGATGACACCACAGCCCTCTACCCAGGGTGATAGAGTGAGATTCTGCCCTAGCACTGCCCAGGGTCTCCTTCCAGCCAGCCTTCCCGTGCTGAGCACAGACACTCATATAGAAGGTCTTTGCCGCTCCACATGCCTCCCGTCTCTGGGACCTTGGACTAGGAACCTAGCATCTCTGAGCTTCAGCCCCCTAGTTTATATAAGGGACTTTGAACTGGACAATTTCTAACATTCTCGATTGTTTTAATAATCTAAGACATGTTGTTTTTAACTGGTGCAGAATATTCATCACCAAAACTTCTGTGCATTGTCTGGTTCAAGTGCCACATTATCCTGGCCCTCCTGCACGTGGGCACATGCTTTACAGCATCAGCTCTGGGTTCTTATCCTGTGCCTCAGTTTCCTGAGAACTGCCTCCTGCAGGCCTGGAGACAACAGAGCCATCTGCCAGGGTCACTGGGGCTCGTTGCTTACCATTCCTCCCACAGTGGAAGGACCAATCTCGGATCAGAAAGGCTCTGAGTGATGGTGCATCTGGGCCTGCTTGTTCAGTGGGAGAAGTTCCCCTGCATGGTCACACGGCTGGGACAAATCAGAGCTGGTTTGCTCGCCTGCAGAGCTGCTCCGCTGTAATCAAGCTCACTTTTAATTATGGTGTGTCTTGACAGCTCGAGAGTGAGCCACCGAGCCAGAAAGTCTTCTTGGAATTAATGGGGAATAAGAAGCTGTGTCAGTTCAGGAAAGTGTGATGATTTGTGAATGCAGAGCTGGTTGAAGGGCAGGAGCTACAAAGCCCTCCCTAGAAATGCCTGTAACACAGCCAGGCACCAAGAGGAGGCAAAGGGTATTTAATCATGAATCGGTTTCTGGTTGTTGCAGTTGATTCAACATTGATTTTTATTCATTGAAGGTTGAATTGGGGCCCTGCAGGAGAAGGGGAGATGGGAAAGATACACCTTTGTGACTTTGAGTTTCTACGTCACCTGCTGTGTTTGTTCTGGTTCTGCTGGGTGTCTATGGGGGATGTTTCACAATAACCGCACAGGTGGCCTCTCAGTCCTGGGTGGCAGGTGACCTGGGCATACCTCAGTGTTAACCTTTGTCTAGGGTGAGGCAAACCTGGACAGGACAGGGAGAGAACTGACCCAACGCAGGGTGCAGGGCACTGGGGCTGTGCCCTCGGGAATCCACAGAGCCGCACCTGGGAATGAGTGTGGTTAAGGGTGTGGGAGCAAACCTGTGCTGCCCACATTTGAGTGTGCGAGTGTGTGGGGTCCCCAGGGTCCGACCTCTGCTGGGCACTGCTGTGCTCGCCTCACACCCACGTTCCCCTTGGGTCCCAGCAGGCTGTGGTCAGGATGGACACACATGACCAACCCCTTATACAGACAGTCCCCTCAAATGGTGAGACTCCTGTGTTCCCTGATCTTCCCAAGGTTCCTATCTCATGGTGCGGGGCTAACACCACCCAGAATCCCATTCCCCCCCTTATCCTGTCACTTGTCTTTACTGTCAGCCCCTTCCCTCCAAACAGATGTTCTGTGCTAAGGGGGACAAAGATTCTCTGCTGTCTCTTCCTGGAGTCCGAGTTTGTCAGTGAAGTCAGCTGTCACACCCTGCTCCGTTTGTTACTTACAGAGTTCCAGTTATCTCTTTCGCATCCTGTTCTGGTTTTCTTCTGAGCTCTCAACGCCTACCTCTTCCCCCCACCACCTCTGGGTGTGCCCCTCCTTGAGCACACAGGCCCAGCCTGGCTCTCACATGTCAGCGAGCACAGAGATTCCCAAGGCATCGTGGACACTGATCTGTGAACATGGAGAGAAGTGCGCTCCATCCCCTTCCCTGCACCAGCAGACCCAGGACTGTGAGACGTGGAAGCTCCTCCTGAACCATCTCAGCCCTGTAATCACATCTGTTTATTACCAGCTGGCACTTCACGGGCACATTTATTGTCCCTCTGCTGGTGTCTCAGATGGTCTGCAACATTCAGTGACAAAAGGCTGGTGATAGGCAGTGGCTGTAGACACGTGGGCGTGAGAAAGGCAGCTGTCCACTCGGGGGCCTTCTGGGTGGGTGGTCTCAAGGAGAGGAGCTATGGTGATGTCGCACAAAGGGAGGGTTGGGGCATCACAGGACGTCACAGCAAATACATGGTTTCCTCAAGTTGCGGCCCACAAGGGCTCTGGAGTCTCTCTCCTGTCTGGAGATGGCCATCGGCAACATGAATGGAGAGTGGGCATAACTCTCTGTGGGCAGCGAAGCCCACGGTCTCAAAGCTCAGCCTAGAGAGAGTGGGATGCCTCTCCCCTTCTGCAAGGGTCCAAGATCATCGCTCCACAAAGCTCCTTTGATAAGGCATTGCCTCTTGCAGGGGTGAGAATAAGCGGGGTATCCGGAAAGGCTTGTAGGGAGGGTTTCCTCTGCTGTCATGGGAGGTCATCTGGGGGCCTGCCCCCCTCCCCACGGAGGCCCAGGTGGTGGTGTCCAGATCACCACGGCAGCAGAGAGTCAATTTTCCAATGCACTTTACACACAATCTTGGCTGGCCCCGTAGCACAGAAGTACCAGGATAATCACTAAATGACATCATGTATCTGTGGACGTAGTCTTTGTTTACTGACATGATTAATACTTTAAAAATTAGAAATAAAAGACAATTGCAGGGACCAGATTGTTTCTCCTTTGTTGATATCTCACAAACATGACTGTGGGGCCAAACGCATTCTTGAGCGTGTTCAAACATTCCTAGCTTTAGATAACTGGGGTTAACCAGGGATCGAGGTTAACAGCTTGCCCAAGACAGTGGTTCTAAGGAGGGGCCTTGTCGAGGCCTCTGAGCTCTGTACACCCAAACTTTCAGGTGGCGAACACTGGTGCCCCAGCTGTGATGTGGATACTGATAGTGGAGGTAAAGGCCTTGGGACAGCCCTCGTGGTTACCCTTGGTGCAGCGCTGGTCACCAGTTATTGTCACTGTGTGGGTTCCAGCAGAGCCTCTCCTCTCTGCTTTCCTTATTAAGTGTCACTTATTGAACAGCACATAGGACAAATGCCTCAAGCAGGGCTGCTTTAAGTTTATGTGATCTCGTGGGTCACTTTATGTGGAAAGTACAGGGAACTCAAGAAGACAGCTGAGTGACAGGGCATACACTACGGCCCTTCTTGGGAGAGTGAATTAATGTGAAGGCAGAATCTGGCTAGTCATGGAGAACAGGTCAGAAACAGGCACATTTGTAAAGGCACCCTTGGTTTTGAGATTACAGCAGCCACATGAGTGCAGGTTTACGTGACTTTATTACCATCACATTGAGTTCTGTTGGGAGGACTTTCTCTAGCTTAATCTTTCAGCTGTCAAAAGTCAGCAATCCTTGCAGACACCTGTAGCTGTAGTAAGCACAGAAGGTCCTTTCTTTGGGAACTACACAAACACTCATAGCCCCTCTCTGGCTTAAAACCTTCACATGTGCCTTGCAAAGGGAAGGGTCACGGCTGTGGGTTGAAACTTGTGCTACTTTGACACTACTTTTGGTGACAGTACGTCCTTCTGTTCCAAGTGACCTACTTGAGGTGATCGTGCCACACTTCCCCCACGATCCCTGTGGGTAAACGTCCTTAACCAGTGTCACGTGAGACTCAGACCACAGGCAGTGAGAGGGGGGAAGCCCCTTCTGCACACCACCCTCAGCTCACCTGCCATTTACTCGCCTCTTCTCTTCCCTACTGCACTGACTTGTACAAAAGCAGATGGAGTAGCTGTAAAGGAAAATTGTAGATGTGCATGAATTTCCCAAGTTTGAAAAACATGGTTCTAGGGAAAGTGAAATTGAATAAAAATAAATGAATAAATATTGCCCTGCCACTCTTTGTTCAAGAGTGGACTATTGGAACTGTTAGAGATGACCCAGTCTTCACGTGCACACACTGACACCAAGGCGTCCTACCACGTGCAGAGTGACAAACTGAACAACACCGTGCCGCCCAGCGCTGCACTAGGGTCAGGCTCCTTGACTGCACCCAACTCGTGGCCGTGAATGCAGAACAGTTTCTATTCCAGCAGCAAAGTCTCCTGCAATCCCTGCCTCGTGAGAGTGTGCTCCACTCTGCTGCCTTTGTGGCTGTTGTCACGGGCACCGCTCGGTGCTAACGTGCAGGGTTTGACTGACGTCTGCAGGGAGCCGTGGAAGTGAGAGTTTATTTTAACAAAGATGGGATTGAGGAGAGGTTAGTCCTTTGCTTTACTACTCAGTGTCAAAGAAAAAAAAAAAAAAAAAAATTGCTCTATTTTGATACGGGCCTTTGTTCCCTACATCAGGGAATTAAACTCTGTGATAAACAGACATCACCACTTGTTTCAGGAGCGAGCGTCTGTGGTGTTGACGGACGCCCCTGGCTCGCTCTGGGCTGCCGTTGGGTAATTGCTGCCATCAGGCACGGTGCAAACCCACCTGCCTTCAGCCTCCTTTGGACAATGTGCCCTCTTCAGAGTACTCCTGCTAACCCCTGAGCTGATTTTAATAACTCCCTCGCCATGTCCCCAGGCTAGCTAGCTTGGCACTAAACCCTCCATCTTGTAAAACCCAGTTGCTTAGGTAACACTTGGCTCTCTCCACCCTGGTGTTCCGTGATACACTCATTCTCCCTGCTCCAGACGGCTCAAAGCAGTAACCATGTAATTTACTGGGAGCCATACTCAAGTTCATCTTCTTTTCTGTGTGGAATAAAATAATCTGGACACCGATAGGCAGATAAATCTACCTGTGAAAATTTTGAGTTATAAATTCGCTTTATTTCATTTTATTTAGAATTAAATTATCTAGCACTCTCTCTGTCATTTAGAAGAAGGGGATTTTTCTCTGTTTAGGTCTCTGGTAGAAAATGCATCCTCCACTCTGCGTGCGTGTACGGAACACATCCCTTCAGACGGTTTACACAGGGATCCTCAAACTACAGCCCGTGGGCCACATGAGGCGGTGTGATTGTGTTTGTTCCCATTTTGTTTTTTTTACTTCAAAATAAGACATGTGCTGTGTGCGTAGGAATTTGTTCATAGTTTTTTTTTTTAACTATAGTCCAGCCCTCCAACGGTCTGAGGGACAGTGAACTGGCCCCCTGTTTAAATAGTTTGAGGACCCCTGGAAAAGTGTAAGCTCTGCCCTGCAGGTCAGAAGACCAGGTGCCTGTGAATGAGTTGTCCATGAATGAGTGGCTATTTCCCGTGATAACAGACAGACTTGTGCTGGGGCTGGGGCTGGGGGCAGGGAAATGACTGGAAACTCCCAGTGACATTTCAGCCTCACTTGTAAAAGAGTTGCAATCTTCTTTTTTAAACTGTGGTAGTCTCAACCTGTGTCATGGGAGTTGTGAATTAGTGTTATGAGGATAAGCAGAACACACATAATACTTCCCTGCTGACTCACAGACGCCGTCGGGTGATCACATGTGGAGTTCATTTGTCCTAATCCAAGGAGACGTGGGTTTAAATTACTCAAATCCAATAGAGAAATATAAAGTATGATTTGGGCATAAACTTGCAACAGTCCTAGCCAGGTTTAAGTAAACTCATGCCATCAGCTTAAAGATGCATCAGTCTAAAATAAGTATGTAGCACTGGGCATGCATGTTTAAAAGTGCAAAAAGCCTGGATATTTATACATGCCCATGCTCCACACCACGGATGTCATGGACTCTGGTCAATGGTTTTATAGTTTTGTGAACTGATAGAGGGTCACTGAATCTAAGCAGAAGCAGAGGGACCTGTGAGTTCGTGTTGAACCCCAGAGTGATGTCCCACCGTTCTCAGAGGCACCCAGATGGCTTGCTCATTACAAGGCCACTGAAACAGCTTATTCTTTCAGTTATTTCCAGTTTAATTGTGGAAATGGCTTAAACTTTTCAAGTTAAACCCAGGAATATCTTGGGAGAGTAAACAGCTCTCATCGAGACCCCAAATGTGGAGGTTAATTGGACTGCAGTCCCTTTTTCTTCCTTCAGATAGTCATTAAAACGGGCACCTCATAAGAACTGTAAGGAAGCAGCAAATGTGCCCTGCAGGCTCCTGGAAAAAACCTTAGGAAAACTCATTCATTTGCCCCTTCCATGCAGTTTACTCTGGCCTCTTTTTTCACATGTGTTGGTGCAGCCATCCCTCCCCACTGAGCTGCTCAGGACACCCTCATCACAGTATCCACGGGTCTCCCTCCCCACTGAGCTGCTCAGGACACCCTCATCACGGTATCCACGATCTCCCTCCCCACTGAGCTGCTCAGGACACCCTCATCACGGTATCCATGTGTCTCCCTCCCCACTGAGCTGTTCAGAACACCTTCACACACTATCCACGGGTCTCCCACCCCACTGAGCTGCTCAGGACACCCTCATCACGGAATCCACGGGTCTCCCTCCCCACTGAGCTGCTCAGGACACCCCCATCATGGTATCCACGGGTCTCCCTCCCCACTGAGCTGCTCAGGACACCCTCATCACGGTATCCACGGGTCTCCCACCCCAATGAGCTGCTCAGGACACCCTCATCACGGTATCCACGGGTCTCCCTCCCCGCTGAGCTGCTCAGGACACCCTCATCACGGTATCCACGGGTCTCCCTCCCCACTGAGCTGCTCAGGACACCCTCATCACGGTATCCACGGGTCTCCCTCCCCACTGACCTGCTCAGGACACCCTCACACAGTATTCATGTGTCTCTTTCCTTGGGAGCTCTGATCTGGCTTTCTCTAGAGTAAGTCGTTTTGAACCCTTTGCTTAGACATCCTCTGTTCTTGCCTTTCTGGATCCTTAATTGTATTGTGTTAATGACATGTTTTCAGTCTGTCTCCCTCGCTCACCCCTGCACACCACAGACTGAGCGGAAACCACGTTCTAATCCCTGCCTGCCGAGCACACAGTAGGTCCTTCATAAATCTGTGAGGACTGTAGGGAGAACGCAGGAAGGAGTGAGAGAATTGAAGAAATAAATGATTCGCTTTCATATGTATAAAAATTTAAAAGTAGGAGCAATTAGTCATTACAAATTCTTACACAAGAGGGAATTCAAATAGAAATTCTGAAATATGAATTAGGAAATTACCATTTTTCCCTTTAGAATTAAGTCACTTAGTTGAGCTCACACTCAGGAAGGATGACTTAAGCTCCACCCCTAAAAAGTATCACAATATTTGTGGCCACTTGTTAAAACTGCCACAGAAATTGATAATAGATTGAAAGAGACAATTCAAGCACACACACGTATCTGTTTAAGATTTCTCCCCCTAATTCCATCAGTGAGCTGTCTCTGCAGCTGTTGGCACTGTGGTGTCCCGGGGGTGGCTTCTACTTACCTCATTTGTTCTGTTTAGTGACTGGACCTTTTCTGTAAGGAAGACTTCTCTTTTATTCCCCACTTATTTTCCCCTTTTACTCATTTGTGGTCAGCATGGATTTCTAGGTGCTTACATGTGCTCCATTCTTGGGGTCATAACACAATCATCATTTATTTTTCTACTCAACCTTGTTCCAGGCTTGCCCACTGGGAAGCCTTTTAGGTGAATTTCTGAGACTTCGGACCTGCCTTCTTTTTCTGAGTACTTACTTCCAACTCATTCTGTGTTTTTTGTCCTAGCCTTTGAATCAACAATTTTTTCAAAGCCCCTCAATTTCCTTTACTGGAGAATAGTATCTAGAAAACAAGGTCTGGGTCCTGGGTGCGTTGGGGGCACCAGACCTCAGTGTCTGCACGCCGTCTTGGTGGTGCACACAACCCCACACGTGCACACTTGTTTCTGCACTTTTCCCTGTGTGTGTGCTTGTGTGTGTGTTTGTGACCCCACACACGAGCTCTCCCTGATGACTTCGACAGCAGCCACCACTCACAAGGACCTTTGTAAATTTTAATAATTCACTTTGCCTTGGCCTCCCTCTTCCCATGCGGTTTCTGCCCTGAGACACACACCCACCTAGTTTATGAGTCAAAACAAGCACACTACATAAAATGTTCATTTATCCAAGAATGTGCCAGAACCTTGGCCAATTCAGTTTGGATGCTAAATACATCAGTTTAGATCAGTTCATGATCTTCAGAGTCCTTGTTAGGTCAACCAGTAGCTTTCATCAGTGAGCCACAGCAGCACCTCCACTGACCAGTCCACTTGCTGTGGGTACGTCCCCAAGCTTAATCGGGAACTTCCCCTTTTGTCTTTTTTTTTTTTTTTTTTTTTCTTCTGCCTTTAGTAAATGCTAAAATCGCATGCAGTTTTATCCAAGTAAATACTGTTTGGAGAGAAATCAATTGTATAGCCTTCATGACTGATTGCTTATAAAATCTTTGTGAATGTTTTGTGCAGGTTTATATTATCAATCGTTTGTGTATGGTTCACTTTGTATAATGTTAAACTGCAAATGTTAGAAAGAAAGCAAGAATGAAAATAAAACAGAGTGAGCAAGAAAGAAGCTTACTCTTTTCTAAAGTGGCTCGAAGTCTCCTGTGGCAGAGATATCTAGAAAAGGACATACAAGATTTGGAGACAGTGGTTTGTAGACCTGAGCTTGACTTGGCCTTCTACATTCCCCAGCCCTGTGATCCAGGGAAGTCACCAAACTCTCAGGACTTCTGACCCCTGTGTGGGGTGAGCCTGCCACCTGTATAGGGAGCAGAACTCTGCCCACACAGGGCGGTGGCTGAGCTCATTCAGTTTTGCTTTCATCAGAACTATCTGGCTTTTAATTTATTTCATTTAAAAGGTGGTAAAAATGATGAATTTCACCTAAGCTGAGGGAATAAAGATAGGCAGGAGGCAAGTGTCCCCAGATCCCTGATCCCACCTTCCTTCACTGACTTCGACGCCACCATAACCCACTTGAGGTCTCTCCTCACTGCTGTGACCCGTCTCCAGCAGTAAATGTTTGTCAGATGCAGCACGTGCCTACCTGTGCTTCAGAGGAACAGGAGTCCCTTCAATTTGCTGGTTCCTTTGTGTGAGTCATTCTTGTCCAATCGCTCCGTAACATCTGACATTTCTCTCCCTCCCTCTCTCTCTGCCTCTTTTTTATAAAGGATTGAGTTGTGTTTTATCCTTTAATCCTTTCAAAATACCGTGTACCTTTCTAAATGATGGCAACCCCCTGACAAGGCAAGGGAGATGAGAAAGCTGGAAACCACATCAGAAGGGCCTGCTAAATCTGTTGTGACAACAGGGAAGGAATGTGAGGGACTTGCTTCACTCAGGTCTGAAAGCACCTTTGTTAGATTTCTCAGGGAGGAGAAGAGAGGGCGGAGACCTGGAGATACTGAGCCCGTCCCCTCCTCATGCCAATCACATTAGCACTCAATCAAAAATAAAAGACGAAGGAAAGCAGAAGCAAAATCTGAAGGCAAAGGCATGAATAAAAGAAGCATTTGCATAGTTCTAAATATCATAACTGCCCTAGATGGTACACTGCGCTGAGGTGATTACTGGGAGGAGAGATGACTAATTTGTGCCTGCAGGAAGGTAGCTAGGGTCACCAGAATTGGACTCCTGACTTCTATCTTGGCTGCAGATTTCTTGTTGCTGTTTTGAATAGTGAATGTGCTTTAAGAAAAGATATATTCAGGGATCTTTTTTGCTTGCCTGCTTAGGAAGGTGCTCATTTGCATCAGGTTGTCAAGAGTTATGACATTTAACGCTATTAATGTCACTTCCATTATTCCACTGAATCTCAGCTGCCTTCACCTACAAAATGTAAATGTTTCTGACTACATGACCATAACTAGAGACCCCAAGGAAGGGGAAGAAAGGAACACAGGTCTCCCTACTGCGGGTAGGCCACCGTGCCAGCTCCGGGTGTCACTCACTGCCATGAGTTTGGAAATGTATTCACTCAAATGTCAGAGTACACACACACACACACACACACACACACACACACACACAGAGTTATTTTTATTACTGAAATTCAGTGCAGCTTAACAAACACTCAGAGCCATCTCTTTTCTAAGAAACTATGTCTCAATTAAAAAAGATAAATTTACTTCAGTGAACTCGCTGCTGGATCAAAGAGGACCAGAAACTTGAAGATGAAAAACGCAAATCTTAGGGGCAAGGGGACCCATCATTTTCTAAAGAGTTTCGTGCAGTGAGAATTATTCATTTACTGAATTCTAAAATGGCTTTTACATAGCTTATCCTTAGAAATTAATTGACACATAAAATAAATTTGCAAAGTAATCAAATCTTCAAGAATTGTGGTTCCTATTATTATGACTTGGGAAAGGGGAATATCTTTTAATATGTTATATTTCATATTTGAATTATCTTTAAGTTCAAAAGAAGATGATTTAGGTATACCAAATAATCTAAAACTGTATTTAATTAAGCATAAAATTTAATTCTGAAATGAAAATAATCTATATGTAATTTTTTATTTTTATTACAAAAAATTTCAAAAAATACAGAAAAATGCTGAAGGCGACACAATAATGAACTTCATTCCAATAATTAATATTTCATGATTATTTTATATTTACTTTTTAAATTTTTCCTATTTTTGCATCTAAATCTACTTTTAACTTTATGTCTCTAGATAGATCTAGAGGTAAGAAGCTATAGATAGATATGTAATAGAAGTACATAAACATTTTACTGAACCACTCATATCCGCATGCACCTAACAAACCATCATCATGCCAGATTCAATTAACAAGGACCCTCTAATATTAATTTATCATAGACCATTTGCATATTTTCTCTGTTTGTTTTCCAAACCCTTTTACAACTGGTTTTATCAAACTCAGGCTTAGGTCTGTGCACGGAGTTACTAAATTCAGAATAGTCCCTTTCTCCTCAAAGTCTTACTTTTTTTTTCCATGGTAATAACTTGTTTTTGAGAGAGAGTCTCACGTTGTCCCAGTGCCATGGTGATAATGACTTTTTTTTTTTTTTTACAGTTTTCTTTTTTAAAATTTTTTATGAAGTCATCAATACTTTTGAAGGGAGCAGTGGTTACACCTTCGTGCCTCACATGCTGGTTCACTTGTCCTGTCACATCCTAGCACTTAACTTTCCTGTGAACTGGGGCTGGGGCTGGAGCAAGGTCATGAAGTTAGCAAGAACACTTCCTCTGTGAAGTTTCATACTTGACATTCATTTTTATTTCCCAGAGTAAGTAATAGATGATATAATACATGTGACATTTTGATACAAGTGTAAAATGTATAATAATCAAATCAGGACTATTAGAGGATCCATCAGCTCAAATACCAATGCTTTTAATTGGGGGCATTGCATTGCAGGTGTATTCCTCTGGTTATTTTAAATATATGCACAATTAACTGTTGTTCCCTGTAGCCGGCATACTGTGCTATTGAGCACTAGATCCTATTTCTTCTGACCGTACCTTTGTACCCATTAACCCCCTCTATCCTTCCTTCCCAAAACCCTTCCACGCCTCTGTACCCACCATTCTGCTCTCTACCACCACGAGATCATTATTATTTTAGCTTCCACATCTGAGTGAGAGCATGTAATCTCTGACTTTCTTTGTTTGGCTTTTTTCCTGTAACATAATGTCCTTCAGTATCATCTATGTTGTTGCAAATGACAGGATTTCATTCCTTGTAATAGCTTAATATATTTTTTATTTAGATATTTTCTTTGATCTAGTGACAAAAGGAACATGAAATGTGAGAGGATATATTCATCTTTGAACGTATAAGTAAATGTTATGTTTGCCTAAAGATTAGAATTGACCTTTGAACAGCCTGGGGGTCAGAGGTGTCAATCCCCTGTGAAGTTGAAATTTCATGTATAACTCTTGACTCTCCAAAATCTTAACTACTAATGCTGACTCCACTGTGTATATGTACACCCTTTTCTTTTCTTTTCTTTTTTTTTTGGGACAGAGTCTCACTATATCACCCTCAGTAGAGTGCTGTGGCATCACAGCTCACAGCAACCTCAAACTCTTGGGCTTAAGCAACTCTCTTGCCTCAGCCTCCCAAATAGCTGGGACTATAGGTGCTGGCTATTTTTGTTGTTGTTGTTGTTGTTATTGTTGTCATTGTTGTTTAGCAGCCTTGGATGGGTTGGAATCCACCAGCCTCAGTGCATGTGGCTGGCACCCTAACCACTGAGCAAAGGGCCTGTGCAGCCCATTGTCTTCATCCACTCATCTGTTGATGGACACTTGAGTTGATTCCCTCTCTTGGCTATTTTGAAGAAGGCTTCAATAAATAGGGAAATGCAGATACCTCTTAAATATAATAATTTCTTTCCTTTTGGTATACCCAGTGATGTGATTGCTGGACAATATTGTAGTTCTATGTTTTTGTTTGTTTATTTGTTTGTTTGTTTTTTTGAGTAATTTTTATCCTGTTCTCTATAGTGGCTATACTAATTTACATCCCCACCAACCATGTGAAAGTATTCTCTTTTTTTCTATATCCTCACCAGCATTTGCAATTTTTTGTCATTTTAACTGGGGTGAGATGATGTCTCCTTATGGTTTGGGCTTACATTTCTCTGATAATTGATAATTAGAAATGCTGAATAATTTTTCATATACCTATTGGCTATTTGTATATTTTCTTTTGAGAAATGTCTATTCAGATCTTTTGCCCATTTATAAATTATATTATTTGGGGTTTTGTTTATTTTTGCTATTTAATTGTTTGGTTATTATTCTCATTAGTTGAATAATTTGCAAATATTTATCCTATTATGTAGGTTATCTCTTCATTCCATTGACTGTTTTCTTTGCTATGCAGAAGAGTTTTACATTGATGTGATCCCATTCATTTAATTTTCTCTGGTTGCCTATGTTTTGGAGGTCTTACTCAAGCAATTTTGCTCAGACCGATATCCAGAAGCCCTTCTTAAATGTTTATTTCTAGTAGTTTTATAATTTCAAGTCTCACATTTAACCTTTTAATCCATTTGGACTTGATTTTTGTATATAGTGAAAGATTAGAGCTCTCTGTTTTCATTATTCTGCTTGTGGACATCCAGTTGTCCAGTATCATTTATTGAAGGAACTCTCCTTTTCCTAGCGAATGTTCTTGGAAGCTTTGTCAAAGGTAAGTTGACTGTAAACATGTAAATATATTTCTATTTCATTTGTATACATGTTTATTGTTATGCCAGTACCATAATGCTTTGGTTACAACAGCTTTGTAGTATAGTTTGAAGTCAGGTAATGTGATACCTCCAGCTTTGTTCATTTTTTCTTTCTTTCTTTTTTTTTTTAGAGACAGAGTCTCACTTTATCTTCCTAGGTAGAGTGCTGTGGTGTCACAGCTCACAACAACCTCCAACTCTTGGGCTTAGGCAATTCTCTTGCCTCCTGAGTAGCTGGGACTACAGGCACCTGCCACAATGCCCGGCTATTTTTTTGTTGCAGTTTGGCTGGGGGGCCAGGTTCAAACCCACCACCCTCTGTATATGGGGCAGGTGCCCTACTCACTAAGCCACAGGTGCCACCCACCAGCTTTGTTCTTTTCAGTCATGATTGCTTTGACTCTTCTGTGTCTTTTGTGGGCCATATCAATTGTACGATTTTTTTTTTTTTCTATTTCTGTGAAGAATGTCATTGGTGTTTTAACAGACATTGAGTTGAATCTGTAGGTTTCTGGGCAGTATGGACATTTTAACAAGATCAATTACTCCAACCCATGAACATAGACTATCTCTCCATTTTTCTGTGAGTACTCTTCACTTATTTCATCAACATTTTATAGTTCTCATGGCAGAAGTCTTCTATTTCTTCGGTTAAATTTACTTCTAGATACTCTTTAATTCTAATAATATTTGTGATATATATTTGTATAATTTTGTTATATATGTATATGGGCTCCAACATTGGGTACACACATTTATAATTATTACATTTTCTCGCTGAATTGACAAATTTACCTTCCTATAATGACCGTTTTGTTTCCTCTTAAGTTGTTATCTGTTTTATATGATACAGGCATAGCTACTCCGACTGTATTTTGATTTCCATTTGATTTCCATGGAGTATCTTTTTCCATTGCTTCATTTTTAATCTCTAGGTGTTTTTATAAGTGAAATGAGTTTCCTGTGGGTAACATGTTGTTGGGTCTTACTTGTTTTTTTTTTTCTTTCTTTTCTTTTTCTTTTTGTAATTTTTATCCTGCTAGGCCCTCTGTATTTTTTAATCAAGAATTTAGCCCATTTGCATGCAATGCTATTGTTGATCAATGAGGACTTTACTACAGTCATTTTGTTGTTCATTTTCTGATTATCTTCTTAGTCCTCCCTTCCGTTTTTCCTTTTCTTCCCATCTTCCTTTGTGTATACATAATTTTCTCTGAAAGTATGCTTTAATTTCTAGATTTTTATTTCTTTTTATGTATAAGTAGGTTTTGCTGTACGATTATCATGAGACTTGCAAAAAAATCTTTTAACCAACTATTTTAAAATGATGACAACTGGACTCTAATCACAAATAAAACGAGAAAAGAAAAGAAATATGCAAAGGGAAAAGTAAAAAAAGAAAATAACTCTACACTTTAACTCCATCTTTCCCACTGTTTGACTTTTTGTTGTCTCTACTTATGTATTTTATATTTTCATTCTTTAAAAGATTGTAACAGGTTTTCGTCGTCACACTGCAGATTCTGGGGTTTACATGCTGCAGTCACCGTGTTAGCGCGTTCTGTATCTGTACTTACTTTGCCAGTGTGCTTTATATCTTCAGACAATTCTTTGTTGCACATTAGCATCCTTTTCTTTCAGATTAAAGAGCTCCCTTTAGCATTTCTTGTATGACAGGCCTGGAGTTGATGAATTCCCACAGCTTTTGTTTGTCTTGGAAAGTCTTCATTTCTCCTTCATGTTTGAAGGATACAGTTCTAGGTTGAAGTTTTTTATTTTTCAGCACAGTAGATATGTAATCTACTCCTTCCTGGCCTGTGAGGCGTCCACTGAGAAATCTGCCTCCAGATCTATCAGAGCTCCTTTGTATGTTACTTAGTCCCCCCACTCCCACTTTTAGAAGGCTTTCTTCATTCTTAACGTCTAAGAGTCTGAATATCGTATGCTTTTATGTAGTATTTGAGCTGAAGCTACTAGATATTATTTGAGCTTCTTGTACCTGTCTCTAGGTTTGGAAAGTAGTCATTTCTTTGAGTAAACTTTCTACTCTGACCTCTTTAAAACCTCTCAGGTTTGCCTCTTTGAGCCATTTTCTAGAGTTGGTAGATGTGCTTGATTCTTTTTAACTCTTTTCTTTTTCCCCTCTTACTGTATTTTCAAATTGCCTATTTTCAAGCACACTAATTCTTCTACTTGATCAGTTCTGCTATTGAGACACTCTGATACATTTTTTTTCAGTTTGTCAATTGAATTTTTCAGCTCCAGGATTTTGTGTTTTATTATGCAAATGTCTTAGCTTAATGTCTCTGATAGAATTCTAATTTTTTTATTTGTGCTATAATAAAGTTTGTTGAGCTTCCACAACACAGTAAATTTGAATTCCCTGAAAGGTTATGTTTCTTTGTTTCTGCAGGATCAGTTACTGGTCCCTTATTTAGTCCATTTGGTGAGGTCATGTTTTGATGGAAGTTATTGATGCTCATGGTGGTCACTGGTGTCTGAGCATTCAAGAGTTGAATACACAGACCCATCTTTCCAGCCTGACCTTGTTTGTACCAGTCCTTGTAGAGAGGTGCTTGCCCAGGAGTCAAAGGAGATGGAGTGTTGTTACATAAGCCTGCGGTCAATGCATCTTTTCCAGCACCAGGGGGCACCCTAAGCACAGGAAAGCTTCAGCTATTGCAGACTCCTAGACCTGGAGCCTCGGTGGATTTCAAATGAATAGACACATGATTTGTGTCTGTCTTATGCCTCTGTCTTCTTACCTTGCCTCAGTTGCCTATTATATTTCTTAATTAACACTTAAAGAGAAAAATTACAGAATACCAAAGAGGACCTTTATATACTGGTAGGGAACATTTGATCAAAAGATATAAAAATCTCCAACCTAAATATAATTAAGAATATGACTTTGAAATTTTAAATTGAAGGTCAAGATAGGGAAGATGGGTAGAAAAGTAATTTTTTACTAGTCTTTTAATAAACTGGCATAGTGATATTAGAACAAAAATAGGAAAGATATAAAAACTATAAATAAAATGATCAATAAGCTCCATTTAAAGTATATAAAAGATATTTTCTGGAAAGAATTTTAGAATTCTTTGTTTTGTTACATTTTCAAATACGTCATCTCATTAGTCAACAAAAGAAAAATCAATGCATTTAAAATAATCAACGTTATATTGTGTTTCTCAACCTCAAAGCCACAAAACAACAAGAAGTTTTCTTATGTTTGTGAATCACTGAGATCAATATTCGATAACCCTGGGGCTACATAGAAAATGATAAGTGAATTATGAAAACACTGTAGCATAATCATGAGTAACATAAGCATGTATGGTTTTGAAAATATATTTAAAAGACCAATTTGAGGCGCATTTGCAACTTTAAATAAATTTTTGAAAAAAATTAGTAACCTATTGAAAGAACTAATCATTCATCTGAAAATCTGGAAAATAATTTATAAGTAAACAAAAAATAATAATAATATATGTATATATATATAGACTATAAACAACTTGAGTAGAAGGAAGGTTAAAGTGAAAAGAAATTTAAATTTTTGATAGAAGTGGCAATACTAAGCATAATTCAAATTAAACAAAATTAAAAAAGGCTAGAGATCTTATGAGTATATTTGTTCTGAAATAGCAAAAAAGTAATGGTTTATTTCTTCTCCTTTCAGAAATCCCTCATCCCCAAACAGAAAACAACCTGTAAGAAGAAACAAAGAAACAAAAATAAACCAGCGCCATAAACAAGGCCTCTTCATTTCACCCTCTCCAAGAAATCTTTTCCTTTTGATTTTTTTCACCTGTAGATGGAACTGTCCAGCGAGAACACATCAGCCATGACAATTCAATAATTCATTTGCCATATAAGTATTATCTTTCCATGGTAAAATCTCAAAAGAGCACTTTATTATAATTGCCCATCATCTAGCAGTTTTATCACCAAATAAATTGCATGTGAGTGGTGGATCCATTCATTTTGTTTATTCAGCAAATCTTTACTAAATATTCATAACTATTGTTCTAGACACAGGATGTTCAGGAAAATACAAAAACAAACAACAATTAAAGTTTCAGGATTGTCTTCTTCAGATTCTCTTAAACTTTACTTTGCGTCCCAATATGATTGCTGCTGCTCTGGTCATCACGACTATATCCCAGACAGGGATAAAAGGAGAAAGGGTGGCCAACATGGAGTAAAACTTGCATTAGGACAGCAGAAGTCCCCCAGGACTCGCTAGCAGAATTCCCTGTCATTGGCCCAAACGGTTCCACAATACTGGCTACTGCCAGCTGCAAAAAGGTTGAAAAGGGTTTCTTTCTTTCTTTATTTTGTTTTGTTTTCATCAAGTTGTACATATTTCTGATTCCATCCAAAACAGGCCTTATAGGAAGACAAAACATGGAAATGATATTTGAGAGGAAGCACTATTAGTTTCTGTCACACTTGAGTCAGAATTTTTATTTCATTACACCTGTGTTAAAAGGTCATTAGATGGTTCAAGCAGCGAGCAGCACAATTAGAATGAAGATCTGTGCAGGGGTTTTGTCTGCTGTGCATGGAACTGCACGTAGGCAGAGGGCAGCGGAGGCCAGGACCAGAGCTGAGGAGCTTACTGAAGAAATCCAGGTGAGAAACCACGGTGGCCTGGATGTGACAAAATTAATGTAGAGAGAATTATAAAGAGGAAGAAAATATTCTGGAGAGAAGCAGGACTTGTTCATGGAATGAAATTGCAGAGTGAGGAAAGAGAGACCCCAAGTGGAAATCAACCCTAGAAATGGGACTGGAGCAGACGGAGGACTGTGTTACTTGAGATGGGGGGACTGTGGCAGGCGCAGGTGTGGGAGGTGGTGGGCATCAGGAGCCTGTTCCAGTTTGCTGTGGGGATGATGCTCTCTTTCGACCTTCAGGTTCAGTTCCCAGGGGATCCTTGAAGCTTAGAGGTCTGAGAATAGGGCAGGTGGGAGAATATGGGGAGAACTCTGGGAGGCGGTGAAGACGCCCAGGCCACGCCTGCAATGTAGTAGCTGGTGTGTCCTTTCCTGTGTGTGGAGTCTCACAGGGACGCTCTCACTATACTTCCGTGGAGAGATACGCTGCTTGGTCTGTCCCTGCCCACTCTGATTTGGACAGCAACATCTTTTGTATTTTTTTTTTATTATTATTAAATCATAGCTGTGTACATTAATGCGATCATGGGGCACGGAACTGTAGCCGCTTTTTATCCTTTGGGAAAGGTGATTTTCTAAAAGCCTATGATTTACTTCACTACCACCACGGTAATAATGATAATAATGATGGTAGTTTTTCTCTAACATTTACATATTATTAATAATTAACAATTGCAGTTGTGAGTGAGGGGGTGAAGCAGAAGCCTGGCCTCTGAGGACCAACCATCCTCATCAGTGGGATTTGCACCTTGGTGAACGGCTTCCCTTTGATAAGACCACAGACTAACACGTGACAGCTACATCAAGATTCCCATTTTGAAAAAGAAAACTTTAAGATTTTTGTCAGGAAGGACACTATTGGGACAACTGATGAGACTTATATAGGCTTTGGAAATTAGAAGGTGGTCGTGTATTAGCATCAGTTTCCTGATTTTAACAGTTATGTTTCGGTTTCATAGGAGAGTGTTCTTTTTTTTTTAAAAAAAAAAAGAAAATGCATAACAAAATACTCAAATGTGAGGGAGCATCAGATTAATAAGTTCCCCTCAAATTCAAAAAACTCATTATCTGAACCATACCTCTGATTTTTGGTAAAGTTTGTACTGTTTAAAATTCAAAGAAAATAACAAGACTTGTGGCTATTCACCCAGGGAATGTAAACATGCTTTCTTTTCTGGGCTGCCATTTCAGAATTTTCTAACATGGTGGGGTGTTTTTATTTGCTCACCCTGAGTGGACGAAGCGCCCGCACGAACTCAGCCGCTCTCACACTTCTCTGTCACTTACATTTTTACAGTTCCCCATGTTCGCAGTAAAATACTGACTAGCGTTAGATGTCAACCTACTGTAAAGTTAAATTTCATTTCTTCAATGCTAAATATGTTCCACACCCTCTGCTCAGAGAGCACTAGCTTGCTGCCATGACCACGTCTAGCTGTGGAAGATTCCATGACTGCTTTAGACGGGGTGAGAGAGTTCATGGTTCCCCTGAGAATGTTGGGGATAAGTGAGCAGACTGTCGGCTAATTGTCCAGTAAAAGAAAACACTGGAAGTGTCAAGATGTAATTACTGCTTACAGCTTACCTGCTGTGAAAGCATCCTTTGAGCAACTCTGTTTGTGGTTGATACCTAAGAGAACTCCCTCCGAAGAATGCTAAGCACATAATTACCAGCCTTAGTAATGCAGCCCTTTTGGAGAAATTCTCAGTTAAACCCACTCTTTAGAGGCAAATAGCACAGGGGCTTGTAATTAGATGAGCTATTCCTCAGACATGAACCAACATAGATAATGCCTGATAATTAGTAGATAATTTTCTAGGTATTCCTGGCACTGAGCACTAAAAGCAAATTTAAGTCAAGCAAAGCACTCTGAGAGTCGCCTGTGGCCTGCACGTCCTTCGTGTTAATTGGGGGGAAGAGGATCCCCAACCTGGAATCTGAATTACTTTTTCTACTGCCCAGTAATTGTGTGGCCTGATTATGGCCAAGAGCACGGATAATTGGTAATTGAAAGGCAGTTTGCAATGAGAGTTATTTATTGGAAACAGTTCTTAACTTTAATCACTGGTTTGGATAATATTTGAATTGTGGGAGGAAAGACACTTAGTAAGCGTTTTAACAATCCCGCATGTTTTGTGATGTTCAATAGCACCTGCATCTAAGGCAGCGCTAATTGGTATATTTACGTCCCTGTTCTGAGAAAGTTTGATTGGGGTGGTGCTGGATCCTTCAGGCTTGGAGATGTTCTTGCCCTGCGCTTTTGAGGAATTAACGTGCTACTTCACGATTTCCTTAAAAATGTCACCAGTGAGACTTTACGATATATATGTAATTTAAAAATAGATTAATACAGTGGGCCAAGTATAAAGAAAGTGACTAAAAGTCCTCGTGCGGATGTCTGGGGGACAAACTCAAGGTTTTCGCTTGTTGAAATGTCTTGAGACCAACTGTAGAGACTTTACCAGGAGGGTGCTGCTCACGCTGCTGTCCCTGGCGAGGCTGTGTGGCCAGAGCCCACCCCCCACCCAGAATTCAGGGCTATGATGTGAAAGGGGCATTTGTTTGACTGGAAACGAGGATTGTAGTTCCAAGTCCAGTTACCACTTAGCGACTACATGACCGAGGTATTTCATTTTCTTCCCTGATCCTCGTTTACAGACCATTTCTGTCATTTTAAACACCACTTCTCCCCAGGGAATCAGCGCTCCCTCCGCCTTTCCAGTTTTCCTCTCCTTCCACATCCTTTGAATTGGTAAATCCTGCCCTCCTTCTGGGCAGTATCTCCTGCTTTCACTCTTTGCTTTATCCTTTTCAGCCTCTGTTCTCATCCTCTCCTCTTTGAAGGGGACAAGAATTTCCTGTTTAATTGCCCGTTGTTGCTGCACCCTTTCAAGTGGTTCTCAAACTAGTTTAGTTACAAAATTCTACATAATCTCTACACTAAACTTAAAATAATTAGGTCTATAGATTTTTGCTAAATTTAGTATGTGCTTACACTTAATTTAGCCAATTTAGGCATGAAACGAAATTTCTTTTTAATAAATTACAAACATTTTCAGATTGAGAACGTACTCCGCCCTGTTTTGCTGTGTGTCCCCACACGATGCTCACCAGGCTTCAGTGCTTACTGGGGGTGTGGGAGCCCCACCGCTCAGCGGGAGGAGGGCCTGGGGGGAGCTCACTTGAAGACTGTGGCTCTGGAGAATGGGCAGAATGATCTCCAGCTACATCTGCACCCTACCATCTGCAAAGAAGCAGAAGAGTATCACAGCACTGGGGGGACTGGGAGGCATGACAGTGACTGGGGACGCATCCCTTCCCACACACCTTTCCACACATAGTGGGCTATTGGGGCCTGCCACCCAGGGCTGTGACATTTGCTGGGCCCTATAGCAGCAGAAGGCGCCATCTGAATGGGTCTCAGCCTGCCCTCATGCCCTCCCTGTGTGTCAATTCAGGTGCAAAGTGAGATGTGGGTGGGGAGGACATAGCTATGGGTGTACCCCACAAAGTACAAAGGGCCTCAGTCACCCCCGAGAGTCTTGTCAAAGCTTGTGGGCACTTCAGCCAATGAGGGTGGTTTATTTGAAGTAAAAAAATGCTTTTTGTGTTTCCAAGAGATATTCTGCCTTTTTATCCCAGTTAAGTGTAGAGATTAAAATGAGTTTTTAAGCCATTTTTATCCCCCAAATCAAAATGAAACAGAATGCTTCTGTCCAAGTTTATACATTAAATGAAACTGAGCTTCCTCGGACCACGGGAGAATCTGCCGAGATTCCCATTCCTAGGAAGGAGGTGAAAACACTTTTCTTTCCTAAGGATGAAGTCAGGTCTGCAGGCTGCCGTGGAGGGTGTCCCAACCCCTAAGCTTGGGCAGTTTGAACCTCACCAACCTTATCCATGTGTTTTTAATAATCTAGTAGAGTTGCTGTTGGAAGGCGAAGACCACTTATTTTGCATACGCCTTCCAACAAGATACATTATGAAAATGCATTTCCTTTATGGACAAATGCAATCTGTCCACGAAAAGCCAACCGTGGTGAGTAGGGGACCGATTTCCCTGTCTGCCCCTCACAGGGTGAGTTGTACTGAGATGGCTCCAACTCAGGGGTCAGGGGAGCATGTCCTGCAGGGCTGACAGCTTAGGCTCAGTGTAACACTCAGGAGGTCGGTGGGGGAGCTCGTTCTCACCCACTAGTGCAGTGACTCTGCCCAGAGCCAGGGCAAGACAGATTGTCCACGGTGCCCTAAGAGGCCCTTGAGGGCTGCTTCAGCTCCGCCTTGCCAGGTAATTGATGTTTAGTGGCCTGGAGGAGTTAGAGATGAAGCCACCAACAAGAGCCCGCGTGATCTAGGTGTGCAGGCAGAGCCACTCCGCCCCGCTGCTGTATTGCATTTCACTAAGAGGATAACAAGCAAGTCTCGCTTTTTTTTGGCTGCTATTTTTATTGTAGCTGTTGTTCTGACAGGAGCATCAGACTTTTTGTCTTCTCTGGGCCACATTGGAAGAAAAGTTGTCCTGGACGGAGCAATAAATACATGAACACTAACGAAAGCTGAGGAGCAACAAAAAGGGTCCACGTGTGATTTTCACATGATATCACATGCGTGATATCCACCACACAGAGAAGCAAAAACGTCCTCCCGAAGTAAGCTGTTATGATTTGAAACATTATATTGATAAATTGGTTTTCACTTTGAAGACCACGTTTAATTCATTTAAGTAAGTGGTTAAATCTACTAAGAATGGGAAGTCTGTAAGCCAGTTTTCATTGTTTAGTTTATAAAACTAAACCGTTGCTTTTTGTTTCTTCTCCTCTTTGACTTCCACCCACTTGGTTTCTTTCTTCTACTTCTGGATGTGCATCTGTTGTGCCCAGATCCTGAAATCCCCCACGAAGATCACCAGGGAGCCGAGTCCGATGCAAAAGCAAAAAGCCGTTTTATTGCAAATTTGAACGTGGACTCCTGGGGTCTCGGCCACAACGGATCCGTGCCAGGAGCCCCGAGCTCTGGAGCAGAGGGTTTTTTATGGTCCCGCGCAGCGGGTGGGCGTGCACAGCTTGAAACAAAGGGGGCGCTTCTAGATTGGTTAGGTGGGGGGAAGGGTCCCTGATTGGTGGGCAGTTGTCTCATGATTCCTGGTCTTGCCTGGAAGGTGAAACTAAATGGCAGGGGGTGGGGGGAGCAAAACTTAACTCCTAAGATGGCGCTGGTCTGGTTCTTTCACATCCAGGTCAAGTGATTCCTCCCAGTGACTTGCCTGTCCCATGCTGCTGGGGGACCCAGCTCTGTGTGGCTGTTATCTGGGCTGCACCCCTTCCCTTGGGGGCTTCTGTGAGGGGGATCCTTGCCCCCAGTAAGAGCCTTCCCAGAAGCTTCCTGACCAAGGGTCTCCCTGCTGCAAGGACGTGGGGGTGGCAGGTGCAGCAGAGGAAGGATTTGTCTCAGGGAAAAAGGATCTGCCTGAGACTAGACCCTTGTCCCCAGTGATGTGGCCGGTAGGTAGGCAATGGGTGTTTTTTTAATTAAGTCAGCTGTGTACATTGATATGATCATGGGGCATCACACACTAGTTTCACAGACTGGTTGACACATTTACATCACACTGGTTAATATAGCCTTCCTGGCAATTTCACAGTTACTTTGTTAAGACATTTACATTCCACATTTACAAGTTTCACATGTACCCTTATAAGATGCACCGCAAGTGTATTCTCACCAATCCCTCTCCTTCCACCCACCTCTCCCCTTCCTCCCCTCCCTTTCCCCCCTCCCCCTATTCCTAGGTTGCTGGAACATATTCTTCTTAGTAAAGTATCTCAAGAATGGAAGAAAAAGTATCCAATGTACTCAGCCCTACTATGAAACTAATTTAGGGCTTTCATATGAAAGCTATAACCCAGTTACAACCTAAGAATATGGGGAAAGGGGAAAGAGAGGGGAGGGGAGAGGGGAGGATGGGTGGAGGGAGAGTAATTGATGGGAACACACCTACAGTGCATCTTACAAGGGTACATGTGAATCTTACTAAAAGTAGAATATAAATGTCTTAACACAATAACTAAGAAAATACCAGGAAGGCTATGTTAACTAGTGTGATGAAAATTTGTCAAATGGTATATAAAACCAGTGTATGGTGAAAAAAATAAAAAAGAAACAAAAAAAGAATATTTAAAAAAAATACTTAATGTGTAATAACTATAGGTGTAAAATGTAGTGGATGGATATTGATTTGTAAATGTGAATATAATTTTTAAAACACATAAGTAATTAAAGAAGTGATTGCGTGCTCGACTTCACTTTGAGCTTTTAAGCAGAGGGCATGTGAGACATGCTGAGCAGAGAAAGAATTCCCTCCCTCCCTTAAACTTCCTATTCCTTTCTCCCTGTCTCTTCCTCTGACCTCTTTCTCCCATGTAAAGTAGTACAAGGAGAAGAAAATAATGCTGACAATAGTCACCTGATTTCCTAAACTTTCTTTTCCCCCAGACACCAATTTATGCAATGGATTGGCAATGGAAAAATGCTTTTAGATTCCTAAGGCTAGAATTAAGCCTGGAGAGGTTCTATGTGAGTATTATCTTGTTTCAAGCAGTATAATATTATTTTAATAATAATAATAAGTACTAGTAATCACTAGTTTAATAATTAATTAAATTATTATTTAATTAATAATAATAAGTACTAGTAATCACTTATTATTCTTTATCTGGAAGAAAACTTGTAATTGTTACAGAGTGTCTAGGTAGTCGGGGATTATGCATACCTTAACTAATGCACTCATATGTATGGTAGCCTTTACATAGAAAGCATCGCAAAATTGTAAGCTCCTGCTGAGTTGTCCTGGCCTCTCCACAACTGCATCAGGCCAAGATTTCCAAGAAACCAGAGTGGGTAGATTGTTTATTTCACACCAACAGGAGATTAAGAGTTAATTATTATTTATGAAGGAGTAGCAATATTGGTTACAATGCAGTAGTCATAGGGCAAGAAAAATTAAGCAAGCAAACAAACAACCTCCCTCCCCCCCAACCTGTGTATCTAAAAACTCTGAAAGATCTGCAGCTTAACCTATGTTTTCCCAGAAGCAGTCTCCGAGTCTGCAATTATAGTGTAAGCAAATTTTGGGAAAGTATAAGAACGAGAGTGGTTTTAGGAAGGAAAGGAAGGCAGCCATCAAGCACTCAGACCCCTTCTATTCAGTTCCCACCACTAAATCTCTTCTTTGGTTAGTCTTGAGCCAAAAATAATCTAATAATAACACCTTAAACTATAGAGAGATTGTCCACCTTCTATTTGCGTCCACATACGTTGAGAAAGATTAACATAGCAAGAGACTGAGACTTAGAGGAGTTACGGTTTACCTAGGGTCGCACACCTCAGAACTTCTCACTATGAATCCCCTTGAATAACATAATGCCCCCCCCCCAAAAAAAAAACCCATTATTATCTATGAAGCTTATTTCAAAAGTAAATTTTAATGTTTTTCATGAAGGATATTATTCATGCCAATAATAACAATGCCAATAATAATAATGAACAACAGCAACAAAAATTTCTTATCCTACTAGATGCAAATAACCACTACTAATATTTGGATATGTACTGAATTCATTTTATATACTGAATTGTATCTTTTAGTAGTTCTTTATTCTAGATTCTATGATATGCAATCTTTCAGGCTTTATTCTTACTAATAAATTTGTAATTATATATTAACAGTCATTTCCTTTAACAATATGAAGATATTGATCCAATTTTTTTTTCATTTTTATTATTAATAAGAAATGTAATGCTAACTTTTCCCCTTACGTGTGGCTTGCCAGTCCCCTGTGGGGCATTTTCTCTTTCTCTCTAGCGGTCTAGTGGTCTGTTTCATGTTTCACTCTGCTGTGTCTAGGGTCATTTTATGTCCATGGTTACTTTTTTTTATCCATAGTACTGTGCTTGATATATTCTTGTGTTTTTATGGGCTTCCTAATTTGGTAACTTGTGTTTCTTATGAGTTTTGGAAGAAGTTTGTTGTTACATTTTTGAATATTATATTTCTTCTGTTTCTTCATTTACTCAGCCTGTGATTCTGACTCAATCTATATTACATTGTTCTAGTCTTTCTCACCTATTTATTTACTTCTCATTTATATCTTCTAAGCGTTTATCTCTCTAAAGAACATTGTATTGTCTATAATAATCAGGTTCACTAATCTGTATTCAGCTATGTCTCATCTGATATTTTTTATAGCCATTGAATTGTGATTTGTTACATTTTTTTTTATTTCTCTAATGCCCCTTCTTTAAGAAAAAAAAAAAAAAACTTACATAAAAAGAAGAAAAAATTTAAACTTATTCATTTTCAGCTTTTCTTTTTTCTCTTATCCACAGAGTAAAACCACTTCTGTTTATTTTTGTCTTTTGAGTCCTCCACATTGTGGATTATTTCTTCATGTGGTTTTAAGTTTTTATTGTGGTTAATTTTTTAGTTGTTTTCAGTTTTGGAATAATATAAACCTCTATTATATATATAGCTATTTTTATAAAATATTTTGCATCTAGGTTGGGTAAAAAATCTAGAATAAATTTTAGGTACCCTTCTGGCTTTGAGGAATGCAGGACTTCTTAGGGAGGTTAATAGGGACCGCAAAGGGAGCTCAGACATTAAGTTTTGATTGTTTTCTAGGAGATATTTTATCACTATCTAAAACTCTGTACAGATACTGGCATTTTGGTTTCTTCAGTGTCTCCCTGGTAAGTGATTGAGTCCCACCTTAATCATGGGGCAACATTCATAGAGTCCTGGAATGTTGAGATGAGATTCAAATGTAACTATTTTCTTTATACTCTTCCATTGGATACTTGAATATCCCCTGATTGTGTGTTCCCCTCGTCCCACTGCTGCCTTTTTTAAACCTGTTCTAACTATTAATCTCTTCTCTATTTATAAAATGTTATTTAAAAATTATTGCATTCATAAAATTATACAACCTGTAACATTGTTAGCTTTTTCACTCAGCATAATTTCATGCAAATAAGTTGTTGTGCATATTAATAGTTACCTTTTTATTGCTGAGTAGTTTTCCATATTAAAAATGTGTTTTAGCTTGTTTCACCATTTGCCCATTGAAAACTTCCTGGGGCATTTCCAGTTTGGGACTGTTACAGATAAATTTCCTATGAGTACGTGTGTATAGGCTTTCTGTGAATATACAGGGTGTTCATAAAGTTCGTGTGCAATTTACTATGTTAAACTACTTCAAATTGCACACACATTTTATGTTCACCCTGTATTTCTTGGGATAAATTCTTAGGAGTGCAATTTCTGGATTTTACTGTGGTTGCATGTTTAATCCCATTGGTTCCATTGCCCAACTCTAGTTCCAGGGAGCAATGAGGACTTGTCAATGATGACCCTCACAGTTAGAGTTCTTAATCACACTTCTCCATATGGACTGCTTGCTCTTTGCTCTCTGTGCACAGCTCTCATCTGGCCCTTTTTTTTTTTTTTCCAAATCATCCTGAGGATTTTCTTTATCTTTCACCTTTGTTGAATCTCTTACTATTCCCTATTATTGTCTTCTTTCTTGATGTATACTAATACGTTTCCTGTAAAAGAATAGAAGGCAGATACATTTTTGAGGATGTGTCTAAAAGTATCTTTATTTCTATCCTTACAATTGTTAGAAATCTAAGTTAAAATTATTTTTGTTGTAGAATTTGTAAAATATTACTTCATTATATCCCTTCAACTACAGTTACTATAAAGATGTCCGATGCCATATTTATTGTATGTGATTCTCTTTCACCTCATCTCTGGTTATTTGTACAACATTCTCCGTTCCAAGTTCTCTAAAATTCACAATGGTGTACTTTTGTGAGACTTCATCATCACACATTTTGGGAACTTCAGTGGTCCCACTGAATCTGGCAATTTATATAATTTGGTCCAGGAAAATTCTTATGAGTTGTGTTTTTTGATCATTCTAACCTTTTGTTTATTCTTTCTTTTTGGAATTTCTTCAGAAATGTTTGTATAGAGGATGGTAGGATTTTAATATTGTTTTTCTTCTGATTTCCTTCTGTTTTTCTTTTCTTTCTTTTTTTTTTTTTTTTTTTTTTTTTTTTCTTTTTTTTATTGTTGGGGATTCGTTGAAGGTACAAAGAACCAGGTTGCACTGATTGCATTTACCAGTTAAAGTCCCTCTCATAATTGTGTCCCATATCCAAGAGGTGTGTCACACCTCATGACCCTCCACCCCACCTTCTTTCCTCTCACTGCACTCCCCTTCTCCCACCCACAACGTGTACTAAGTCACCAATTATCCTCATATCAGAATTAAGTACACAGGATTCTTGCTCCTCCCTACTTGTGATGCTTTACTAAGAAGAATGTGTTCCATCCAGTTTAATACAAAAGATGTAAAGTCTCCATCTTTTTTAGTGGCTGAATAATATTCCATGATATACATATACCACAACTGGTTAATCCATTCCTGGGTTGGTGGGCATTTAGGCCATTTCCACATCTTGGCCATTGTAAATTGAGCTGAGATAAATAGTCTAATGCAAATATCTTTATGATAAAAGGATTTTTTTTCTTCTGGGTAGATGCCCAGTAATGGGATTACAGGATAAAACAGGCGGTCTAGTTTGAGTCCTTTGAGGATTCTCCACACTTCCTTCCAAAAAGGTTTTAGTTTGTAGTCTCACCAGCAATGTAAAAGTGTTCCCTTCTCTCTATATCCACGCCAGCATCTGCAGTTTTGAGACTTTGTGATATGGGTCATTCTCACTGGGGTTAGGTGACATCTCAGGGTGGTTTTGATTTGCATTTCTCTAAAAATTAGGAACAATAAGCATTTTTTTATGTTTGTTGGCCATTCATCTGACTTTAGAGAAGCTTCTATTCATTTCTCTTGCCCAGTGATAAAAGGTGTTGTTGTCTTTTTTTGTTCTTGCTTTCTTGGATATTTCATTAACTTTATCTTTGAGAACTTTGTTATCTTCAAGTTTTTATTTATGATACAATGGTTTCAATTTCCAGGAGTACTTTTTGTGATTTTTGGAATGTTTCTTGATATGTGAATGCATGGTGCACGGATCTTCTCTCTCTGCCAATATTAATGATATAATTTGGTTGTTTGTTTTGCCTTCCACTCAAATAGCTTTCACATAATCCTCCTTATTTTATTCCTTCTCATACTTCTAACCTTTCAGCTTCATTGATTTTTGTAACTGCTGGTTGCTGAGCCTAAGGAAGGTTTTATATTATATATCAGGTTATTTTTTCTGTAAAGTTATTTAACATTCAACAATTTATGTTTGATTTCCCAAAGTTTTGCCTTTGCCTTGTCTCCCCATTCCTTATGTCTTTTATATTTAAAAAAATATATATAGTTACAGTGAGATTTCTGGGTGTTGGCATTGGGGAGAGTGATATCAAAAGTATGTGTCCCATGCTCCTCCTAAAGTGAGAAACGGAGCTGGTTATTTATTGAGGACTGAAGTTTTGATGACTTTTACAATATATGTAATGGGTATTTTTTTAGTTGTTGTTGTTTTCTACCTCTTGTTGCCTCAATTTAGACAACTTACAATTTCTAGAAATCATAAATTTAATATTTATTTTCATATATTCATGATTTATTTTCTCATCTGTGGTTTTATGTCCTTTCTTTTTCTATTTATGTCCTTTCTTTTTAAGCATTTGTAATTTCTTCCTCTTCTTGATTGCCTATGTGAATACTAATTTAACTTTTTATTTCCCACCTGAAATGTAAATTTTGGATTTACTTATCCTTTTTATAATTTATTAATTTATATTTCCATGCTTTTCTATATCATCTTCTCTCTTTCCATAGGGCACAGAAGGGCTTGTGGTTTTCTTCTTTCTTTTCTGTACCAGGTTCTCAGAGGCAGTCTCTGTCCAGGGTTAAATAAGTGGCAGAGGGGTTAGTAGAGTCAACAATACAAGAAAGATTCCCTGAACCACCCTTCCTTAAAACTTGTATTCAACTCCAGTTGCCTATTATAGGTGGACACTCTCCAGCTGACCATTTCCCATTCCCATCTTAGAAGTTTTCCTGTCTCTTTGTAGGCCTCTTCTTCACAGGTTCTGCCTGTTGAGAACCCCACCCTACTGGACAATCTCATTGAAAGAACTCAAAGACAGCATTCTTCTCTCTGTGCCTCTCTGCCTCTCCCCCACTCTTAATCGCTCTCCTTCTTTCTCTTTCTCTCTCTCTCTCCCCAAATCTGGTTCACAGTAAACCAAATGCTCTAATATTTAATTAGTTGGAGGACAGATTCCTCCCAAACTATAGTGTTCCACTCTGGGCTTTAGGTCATTTCACCCGACCTATCCCCTCAGTCTTTTAACTTATCGAGTTTTAGTAACTTACATCTTGAGGTGGATGAAAGACCAGTGATGACAAAAATGATTTTTTAGCTACTCGCTTCACAAGTCCAGCATGGACAGGTAGTACAACATTATTACTATTTATTCTTTAAGATAGTTTTGGGGATTTTGTCAAAACTACATTTAAGAGTATAAGTTTAATGTCCTTTTAGCAGGGTGTATAGTTTTGTAGTTAATTTAAGTATATTTTATATTTAGGCTATTGTATGTCTGATCTTTTTAATAATTTCCTTATGTTAATATGCAACAGCCAGGGGTCCAGCAGGAAACAGAACTCCATCCAAATGTTTTATTTTCACAGATATCAAATGCTCTCACTCTCCTCCTCAATCTTTAATCAATACTCCTAGTTGCCAAAAGCCATTCATACACCTGTGAACAAGCAAGCCCAGTTCTAATGGTGGTCAAAGCAAGATAGAGGATAGACCATACATAGTATGGGTAGGCAGCGGACAGGTAGAAAATAGAATATATTATTTTCCTGTTGTTCCCATTTAATAATAAACTTACATGTACATTATTGTAGTCAGAAAAATGTGAATTTTACTTTTTTTGACTCTCTGGAAAGACTATCATGTCAGCCTTACTTATTTTGTGTTACAGTTGTGTACAGCAGGCTATTCGTTTATTTGCTACCAACCTACTAATGTTCTTTCTACAGAGGGCACTGAAGATCTCAATTCACAAGTTTAAAGATAATTCCAGATAATCTACACTACACCTTGCCTTTACAGACATTTTTCAATAGTCTATATCTATCATTTCATGAATCCTCTTTAATATTATTCATTTTCTTCACAAAGAAGAGGGACACTGTTGTCATAGACCATTTTGGCTAAGAAGCAGCACTACTTCCTCAGGGCTCAAAATGATCGCTCATCATCTATAAATTAGTCAATAGTTAGCTTAGAAAAGGCAAGTACCACATGTAACACTTGAAACTGTAACTGTGTAAAGTTGTTCATTCCTGTGCATATTTTGGCACATAGTATATTATTTGTTAGAAAAAATTTGTGACACTATTAGATCAGTTTGTACCTTTCAAATCAACAAATCAAACAATAAACCAAAACCTTAACTCTTTTACACTTTCATTACTTATAATCTTGGTTTTTGAAAATTTTTCTTTCAGATGTATATGAGGGTACAAATGATTAGGTTACATAAAGTTGAAGTTATAGTTGAGCCAGTGAGTGTGCTTTTTAATTTGTGCAAATTAGGTGAGAGCTTACCAACACCCCTCCCTCCTCCCATTTACCCCTCTTCTTCCTCCCTTCTACTTGCATATAATTGTATTTTTCTTTCATGTGGGTGTGTAGTTATTTATCTATTGCTATGAATTGCTAGGAATTCTTATTGCGTCCATTGGAGATTTGCTTTTCCATTCTTGTTACCTTGATAATGTGTCCCACACATACGTGCACACACACAAACCTCATACATACACACACATTTTTAATGATCTAGCATTATTTTTAGTAATTCTTAAAATTTTAATTTTCCAATTTTATTTAAATTTTTTTTTACTTTTTGCTATTTGACTTTAAGAAGCTTTTTATAGGTGAGTTTATCAGTTTTATATTCATTGTTGCAACAAAAGTATTTGGTCTTCCTTTATGTCTTCTTCTATTTGTGCTACCTTTCCTTTTCTTATTGGCAAACCAGTGTTTATCATGCTATTGTCTTGATGTAGTAGCAGGCTACTTTTTAATTTTCTTTTCTGATTCACAGTAACCTGAGTTTTTTGTATGTTTTGTTTGCTTGTTTTACTGTATGGAGTAGGATTTTCTTCTTGTTTGAAGTAACCTGTCATCTTTGTGGGGTTTTTTTTTTTTTCTGTTAAATATCAATACTTTGTAAATGGTGATATATTGTTGATTCATTACCTATATAATACGTTGAATACTTTCTTACCTGTGTTTAATCATTTTGCATTTTTCCTTTGTGTTCTGTTTGGTTGACTTAGTCTATTCTTTGCATTACTCGTTTTACAAAGAGTAATTATACTTTATTATTTCTAATATTTTAATTTTGGAAATTTGTTGTTTACTTTTTCCCCAAACATTAGCGAGCCCTTTTCCTCTCTATATGTCTTTCTATATCTTTTTTGGAGTAGGTAAAAATATATAAGTATATATATTACACACACATATGCACACATACAAATTGTCAAAAAGTATATATACATTTTAAGAAAGAAAAAAATACTCGGTATATGCCAAAAAGAAAAGATGAATCCAAACCATAATGAGCTCCTCTTGTAACTGCAAAAGTCAAATGTGACTTACGTGTTACAAATTTAATACTGTGATTTCCTTCCTTGAAAGGTGTACACATTTTTTTTTTTTTTTTTTTGGCAGCCTCTGAATGTGTTTATTTGGGGGCTGAATATGTGTTGCTCTTTATTTTTTGAGAAAGTATAACTTATGCTTTTAAAGAATAAATTTATTTTCTTCTTTTACTTTAGACATTTTCCTCTTTTTTGTTTGTCTTTAAATGATAATAGATCCATTTATACTATTTTTTTAAATTGTAAGGTGAGTTATCTTTGGAACTCCTTTCTCTCTATGTAAAACCTTTAAATTCTCACCATTAATCTAATTTGTTTCTTTATTGTTTTTAAGTTTGGGGCTGGGAAAGATTTATCTTTCTTTAAAGGTTATCTTTTTGGATCTGGATGGCCCCCAAACTTATGAACTTATTGCCTATGTAAAAATTTAGGTTACAGGAAGGCCCATCAGCTGTGCACTTTTTCCTCCTAAACACTTCCCTTCCTTAATCATCCCAATACGCGTCGGCTGTTTTTGCTGGTACTGATCTGAGGTGGATCCTGAATTATCCTGAATTGGTTGGTTCCCGTCTCCCCCACCTTCTCTTTCCTATATAGGTGGGTTCTCCTCTGTCATCGAGTTATCTTCAAAGTCTTAATTGACACCCAGAAAATGAGAGAT
This sequence comes from Loris lydekkerianus, assembly GCA_963574355.1. Classification (NCBI taxonomy): domain Eukaryota; kingdom Metazoa; phylum Chordata; class Mammalia; order Primates; family Lorisidae; genus Loris; species Loris lydekkerianus. Next base: position 74,385 of record CAUYPK010117986.1, read on the forward strand.
AATCCCACATGCTCTACAGTCCACAGCCTTGTCTTCCAATTCTAACTTTTTAAGTTGTGAGAATAAAGCTTTAATAAATGTGCTGAATGAATGAGTTAGAGAGAGCTTCCCTGGGGCAGGAACTAAGTACAACTGATCATTTTTGCTCTTGGACAATGAATGTCATTTATCTGTGTCTTCCTTTCCTTCATCTGCCTAAGCAGGTACCACATAGTAGGTATGTGTCCCAGGAGTGTGAAAAGACTAGTGATTTTCGAGCCCTGTGCTTAGTACATAGCACGATTTCAGAAGCCGTTGCTGATGTCTGTGCAACCCAACTCCTTTATCTTGCAGGTGAAAAGCTGAAGCCAGCAGTAATTGAGCTAGAACTAGATCTAATCTCTGACTCGGCAATCAGTGCTTACTTGAAGGAGTAAAGTTAGCCTTACTTTATCTTCTCCACGTGTGTGTGCCTGAATTTGTTTCTGAAGATATTCATACATGAGCACAGCATGCAAATAGAGCATATGCACTGTTCCTGAGAAGAAAGAAAAGTCCATCTTATACTTGCCTTTTGCAGTTAGAGAATTCTATTGAGCTAACTCTTTTGTTTTGTTTAATTACTTCTTCAAGAGGCATGCAACCTAAAAGCCAGTTTTCAGGAGGATTGTTTATATTTAATGGTCAATTCCAACTTACTTATTATAATATCTTCTTTCTCCTGTGAAGTTTAAGATTGGCTGATCTCTGGAAGATGAGGTGTGGGGGTGTCTGATGAGAGGGACAGCACTTTCCCTCTCATCCACTGAAACAGCCTGGCACTTTGATAATAACAATGATGTCTGAGGTGTCTCTCTCTGACCTTTTCTCCTTCATGAGAGGGACCCACTTCCAGCTCTCTTTGGAAGTGCTCTAAACTTTCTCTTTATTCTTTCTAAATAAAATCTCTCTTTGTTACCCTGAAAAAAAAAAAAGAGTGATATCTGAAATATGGTAGGAGAAACAAATACTGAGGGTATCTGGCAATTCTGTTCTTACACTGGCTCAGCTTCTGTCATTCATTTGTAATTAATAGAAAAGAACATTGCCTTCCCTGACAGAGGGCACACTCACCAAGGGGTAGTTCAGGGCTTTAAAGTAGATGGTATTTCCTTTGCACACCTTGAAGCTATATGTGTGTATATATATATATATATACACTCTATATATATATATATATATATATATAGAGAGAGAGAGAGAGAGAGAGAGAGAGAGAGAGTGAGAGTCAACTAATGCTACAAAAATTTACAACTCAATACTGGCTCTTTTACCAGCAGGAACAGCATCAACTGAGGGCTTATTTAGTGAAGAATTTCAGATCCTACCTACTCTAGACCAACTGTGTTAAAAAAATCTGCATTTTAACAAGATCCTCTGGTCTTTCATATATACATTAAAGACTGGGAAATACTCCTCTTGATCTGGTATAGTGTTTCATAAATGGGTATGCACATTAAAATCACCTGGGGAGCTTTAAAAAAGGGTGATGCCCCAGAACACAACCAGAGATTCTGGTTTAATTATTTGAGGTGGTGACCAGAGCCCAGTATTTTTTTTTTCAAATTTTGGGTTAGTCTGATGATACATATGATTACTTTACATTACTTACATTTTTAAGGTAAAGTTTGAGATGTAGGTGAGTTTTGCACCCAGAAAGTGTTTCATATACGTCTACACTGTGCCCAGTAGGTGGGAACTTACCAAGCCCCCTTGCCCTTTCTTTATTTTGTCTTTCTCTCCTGGGGGCCGATAGTTGTTGATCTGTTACTTTCAGATTAGTACTGGGGATTAGTCCACGGGATGCTTGCTTTCCCATTCTTGAGATACTTTACTTAGGAGAGTGTTTTCCAAATCTATCCAGGTAAATAAAGATGCAACCCAAAATGACACAGTTCAAATAAAGCAACAGTTTTCTAAAAGCTCCTGAGCAGATGCCTCACTGTTGTAAACAACTAAAGGCGTCATCATGTGGTAAAGCAGCCAGTGGATGACACCAGAGCTCACTGGCTGTGTATGATTCAGTCCAAAGTCACAACAGCATTGCTTTTTGCTCCACAGCTGAGAGCAGATTGAACTGCTTATCACAAAGCTGGCAAGCAGCAAAGTCCTATTGGGTCCCACAGCACAAGGATTGTTAGGGGCTGGAGGGTAAGATAGCATCAAGCCGCAAAGGTTGTCTCAGATCCACAGTTCTCTGCTGGGGGCCGATATCTAGTGCTTTTCAAAAGGAGGAGAAATAAAGGTTGTTCCAGTCTCAGCATTCTCTATTTCAGATTCCTTTGTAATTCTGTGTTTTAACTTTGATATTCCTGATATGTCATTCATTCCTTCAAAATGACACTGTCAGATAGGCTTTCCCTTCCTCTCCTAAGAATATCTTAAATTGACTAGAAAAAGAAATGCCACTGTTTGAACTTTTTAGACTGCGTTACTCTTCAAATTCATGGTGGGAGTGGTTACGAAAGGAGGAATACAACTTCTAAATTTGTAGGGAAATGAAGTAAACCAAGCTATTTTGTAATTATGCAGATTTAGAAGATATGGCTTAATACCTTCCTAAAGTCAAACAAAAATGCTTCTATATTTCAAAATACATAATCAAAAAAGATTTTTTTCAGTATCCCAAATGATTCACTATTTCTGCTATGAATTCCTATGCTAGTTATTGCTTCAACACTTTAATCATTAAGAATGGACTGATTTACAATATTTCTTTTATTATTATTTTACTTTCTACATGTTTATGTCTTGTTTCTCTAAATAGGGCATAAACTCAATGAAGGCAAAAAAAATTATCTTATGTTTATTGATACCTTCCAACTGCACAGAAGTTCATCCTTTTTAAAACATCAGAATATAAAATTGATAAGTTTGGGATTTCATTTTTTTCTCCTCACAGAGATTTTTCCCATTTTTCTTGCATATATAAGTGCAATCCTCTATTTAAGGTATTTATTGTGTACATTAAAGTGTTCCATACTTAAAAAAAAAACTCCAGATCTTTAACAAGCATTCACAGTTAGATATTGATGAAAAAAATTATATCCCCATCTTTTTTTATTTTACTCTTTTTTATTAAATCATAAACGCATAAATCATGTATACATTAATGCATGTATGGGGTACAATGTGCTGATTTCATATAGAATTAGGAGTGTTTACATCACACTGGTTAATATAAACCTCACCTTGTTTACTTAATTATTGCGTTGGGACATTTATACTCTATATTTAAGAAATCTGACATGTATCCCTGCATTATGCACCATAGGTGTGATCCCACCATTCACCCTCTCTCAATCTGACCTCCCCCCTCTCAACCGCCTCCTCCCTCCTTCATCCTGGGCCATAGTTGTGATCTATTCTTCATATGAAAGTGTGAGTGATTGTAAATTGGTTTAATAATAGTACAGGATATATATATATATAATTCAGGGCCAAGGAAGGGGAAGGGAGGGGGGAGGTTTTGATGGAGGGAGGGTAATGGGTAGGGCCACATCTATGGTGCATCTTAAAATGAGTACAGGCGATTGCACTAATGTACACAGCTATGATTTAACAATAAAAAAATAAAAATAATAGCACTGAATATATTGGATGTTTTTTCTTCCATTATTGAGATACTTTACTAAGTAGGATATGATCCAGCTCTATCCATATAAATGTAAAAGAGGTAGTCTCCATCTTTTTTTAAGGCTGCAAAATATATCCCCATCTTAACAGGAAATAGTCTATCTTCTAGTATTCAGCTGTGAGTACATAGGAATGGACAGATCTTCCTACTCCAATAAGTCCATCTGACTATGTCTAAACTGAATTCCACATAAAATGATGACAGATTGTGTTACAAAAAGTCAATGTTTATTAATTCTTTTTTTATGAAAAAGCACAAAAGATAAAGCATACTGAATTGTATTGAAGGAACCACACATATCCTCCCCTGAATCCTTCTAATAACATTGAAGCCATATCTTTAGATTAATAAAAATATATATGAAGTTATTCTTTAAGAGTGACATAGCTTGGAACATATTCAGAATCACTGAGGTCAAATTATAATTATGGCACTGCATATAGTGAGTTCTCAGAAAATATAAAACTCATCAGTGATAGGATTATTTTATATTTGGGATTCCAAGGGGTTCTGTGTAGGAGAAGAGGAAGGAGACATGACAGAGACACATAAATATAAAATTTCACCCAAGTGAATCACAGACTAGTAATATAGTCTAATACACAGCTTGTGCTAGTATGATATAGTGCAAAGGGATTAGAAGGGTTTTGAAGAAAATACCTTTAGTGTGAGTCTTGAAGGAAAAGAGGAAGAGTAGAATTTGGACATTGTGCAAAAAAACACAAATCCAGAAACAGCTCTGAATGTCCATGTACATCAGAACATTAAAGAGTTTTATAGCTGAAACAGAAAGTGAGTCTATGACAAAGAGTGAAAATGACCATAGGTAAAGAAGAGGGGGTGATTGGGTAGATGAACCTGGGCCTTCGCTGTGTCAAATTCAGTCTAGATTTATTTGCACAGTCATTGCTCTGGTGTTATTAATACTTTAGTAGGAAAGTAATATCATATAATTTGTTTTTTTGAAAAAAATACTTCAGCTACAGTGTGGAAGGTGTCTTGGAATAGGAGTTAAAAACAACTGATTTATATACCTCAACAGTTCAAATATAATATTTTGTATCTTGATTAATCACTAAGATTGGTTTACTGATAAAGTTTCTAAGGATGAGAAACTAGAAAGATTTAAAAGTGAATTTGAGTTCATGCAATTAACTAACTCAAACCAGATTGTTAGGCTATAAAAAGTGGTAAGTGAGAGTAAATGGCAGTTCAGTTTGGAACAAGTTGAGTTTAATATGCTGGTTTCTGATATTTAATAAGGAATAAAAAGCTATGGACCCAACATTTCTGAAGGACTTTATTAATGTAGAAATTGGATTTTACCTGGAGATTTTAGCGCAGAGGAGACTTCCCAGGAAGTATAAACTTAGGAGAGGAATGGATGATCAATATGGAAAAACGTAACAAAAGAAGGAAAACAAACTTTCAGTAAGACAGGGCAGAATGAGAAGAGTAGGATAGGAGTATAAGGTCAAGGTGTCTGAGCAAAGACGTACTACCCAAATGCCATATAGAAGTCAAACAGGAGAGGGATTGAGAACACTCAACAGACTTTGGACACTGACGAGTTTTGCAGGGGGTGCTACGGTGGATTACAGGGACAGGATGCGAATGTGGGCGAGGAGTGAATAGAGATCAAGTGGTTTCTGCTGCTAATAAATATTCAGAGCAGGCAGTGCAGGAAAGAAAACATTTGGTTCCTTTGAGGAGAGAGGTTAGTTTATGGAAGTTGGAGGGAGTGTTTAATGTATTGGTTGTGAAAGACAAGGAAATAAAAGAGACGAACTTCAACATACAGTTGGTTGAAGTCAAGGTGTGTGCTCTCAAATGAGAAGAGCAGAGTGAAATTAACCATGAAACGCTGTGAGAATGACGCTACTCCTCCACGAGAGCAAAAAGATGATTAAACAGTAGACACAAATGAAGATGAGCTGAAGTCTGGGGTTTCTCCCTGATGCCCTCAAGGTGTTTTCTGTGAAGTCGCCAACATAACGATGTCTGCTGAGGGTGGAAGGTGCAGATCGTGAGGAGACAGACAAAAAAGAGTGATGATGGCTTAGAACAGCTATGTCAAGGAAAAGTAAATCCTGTGACTAAATGAATACTGAACAGTGTTAAAGGCAAGCAGAGAGTGGTGGATCATACTTTTTTTTTTTTTTTTGTAGAGACAGAGTCTCACTTTGTCACCCTCCGCAGGGTGCCATAGCGTCACAGCTCATAGCAACCTCCAGCTCTTCGGCTTAGGCGATTTTCTTGCCTCAGCCTCCCAAGTAGCTGAGACTACAGGCACCCACTACAATGTCCTGCTAATTTATTGTTGCAGTTTGGCTGGGGCTGGGTTTGAACCCACCACCCCTGGTATATGGGGCCAGTGCCACCCAGATCATACATTTATAATGATACAAATTAAGCAGAGTACTTTAATTAATTAATTTTTTTTTTTTTTTTGCATTACTAGACAGTTGAGGGGGATATGTGCAGAAAAAGTGTTTGTAATAATTTGCATATTGTCAGCAAAACTAGAGCAAAGAATAAAGGACAAGTGGGTTAAGTGTGCCGGAGACGGTGTGACTAAGATAACTAAGTAGTCTAGATAGGAAAAGAAATAAAATTGGGGGACGTTTAGGCTAGAAGCAAATGGAGATGCTGAGAAAAGTAAGGCTGTTTAGTGGAAATTAGTGGATACAAGAGTTGCATGAGGTTTCAGTGAAGGGGGTATTTCAGGCAGATAACAAGGTCAGGGTGTAAGGAAGGGGCTAGGGAAAGAAATTTAGAAATTGTGGGGTACATTTCTAGAACAGCATAGGTCCACGGGTGCAATTTTGATGTTGCCTGATGTGGTAGCAATGTTGAGTTGAGAGAAAGATGAAAGCAAAAAAGCATATGGCTTATTTATGAAGTTGGGCAATTACATTTTAGAACTCATTCAGGAAAAGGCACAATAACTACTATGAACTACATAACTCACTGTTGTTACCTCTCAAGGGTTCCCCTAGGGAAGCTATGCACTGACGCCAGCACCTAGGCCACCCTTTGAAGCAATTTTGTAATTCTTTTACTGGAACAGCCATCAGAACTCTCATCATACAGGTATAACAATTAAGTTCAGGAACTCATATATTACACATGAATATGTATATTAAATATGGTCAGAAGGCTGTCAAGTGACTCAGGCTATTTCTCCCATTGTCCTAGAGGTATCCAGACTTGAACTGAGCCATCCATCAGCTGAACTCTCCGTTCACAGAGACAACATGGAGCATATTGTTCAAGCTATTTATGAACATATCTGGTCCCACAATATTTTTTCCTTTATGCATATGTCATATAAGCATATAACTTTCACCCCCTCCATGAAGCTTCCCTTAAAATTCTTTGTTGAAATTAATCTTTAACATTTTTCTGTTCTTTCTGTTTCTTCTGTGTTATGACATTGGCACTATTCTCCCTGTATTCTATTGATTTATAAAGAATATTTTTTTGATCACTGCTTTATCTGCTATTCCCTGTGGTCCTGGCATATTGTCTTGTTAAAATGGGGTACTCAATAAATGTTCTGCGAATTTTAGCAGTCATTATTTCCCCATTATTAACTATTTCACAAGATGTACTAATTGTTATATAGCAAAATTTGCATGACATGAGTTGGAAAAGAGTGGCCTAGTAGTTGAAAATGTCCGTAGATTCTGAAAAGAAAGGAGTCATATAAAAGCATTGAACACTGGGAAGGTGAAAGTAGGTGAAAAGAGGAAGGAAGGATGGATGACCAGGATTTTAGTGTACTTTACAACTGAGTGGGAAAAACCTGTCTACGTTGAGTTTCTATATGTGTCTCTGAATTCATTGAAATTGTTCAGAGAGAAGAAATTGTGATTCTTTGTATGTTTGTGTGTTGTGTGTGTGAGAGAAAGACAGAAAGAGAAATATCTCTAGGGTTTTTGACTTTATTGTTTCACTGTAGATTGTTTTCCAGAAATCTCATAAATGTTTATTGTGATTGCCCATTCTTTCCACCCATCTCACTCCTACCCAATTTAAGCCACTGATCTTAAGCCTGTTCCCGAACCTTAAAAACATTTGTTTAAAAGCACTTTCTCTTCCTATTTTCTTTTTTTTTATTCAGATGAGGACCACTTTAATCAAGTTGTGTTCATGGGAAATAAATCCTGTAACTGTCCCCTAGTTTCAGCTCAGTTAAGTGCCATGGGCCTCTTTAAGCCACTAATAGGTGCACTCCTCCAAAATAAATGGCTCCTTTGACACCGGACAACAGGGTTAAAGCAGTCATTAGTCTGCAGTTTTCTGAGAGTCTCTGCCTAGCATTTAATTCCTTGGATGTGTCTGTGAACTTGACAGAGTCTTCACCTAGTTAGGGGTTATATTTTAACAAATCAGGGAAGAAAAGAAAGTCTGTGTTTTCTCATAGTACATCCTTGGTCATTTCTTGCAGCTTGTGTTAAATGTGCGATATTAGTATATGTAATTATATTCTAAATAATATTTACGTTGTGATATCCCATTGATATAAACCTTATATTTTAAAAATACATGAAGAATTTCCAGACATATACAAATTATTTATATTAGCTGGCCTTTCTGCCAGTTTTGAGTGCAATAAATAAATACATAAATAAAAAATATTAGCTGGCCTAGAATTGTACCCTAAGTTTCATATCATGAGTCTGCTTGCTAGATCATCCTGTGAAGGACAATTAAATGAATTATCTGTCTACCTGTCTATCTACCATCTATTCTATGTACTAGAAAATAGCTTTATTTGAAGTGTTGCGGATAGGACACTGGCCTCAAAGAACATAACATTTAGAACCAAATCAGAATGTACAAAATACACTGTAAAATATGTTTTTCCCTCTCATTTCAATGGGAGTTGCATTTGTGACAGATACATAATCTCATACTGGCTTCCTTTAAATTCCGATCTCAGGGCTGTGCTACCAAGCCCACATCTGACTCTGAGTTATGGTATTGTCTCAGGATAGACCTCATGTGACATGGCTTTTCTTATCCCCTTGTCATAAGATTTACTTAATCTGAAGATTTGAGAATCTTTCCCATATGGGATCTCCAGTAACATTACTTTCACATACAACCATCTCTCTCTCTCTCTTTGAAATTCCCTTCCTCCATTTTTCTAATTTTTCTTTTTACAAAAAAAAAAAAAAAAGGAGGAATAACATGGAAGATAATCTCCAAAATAATCCACATGTGGAAGTAGTCATTAAATATTGTTGACAGGTTTTTTTTGTTTGTGTTGTTTTGGTTTTTAATACTGGAAAACCTTGTGAGGCAATATAAGTATGCAACAATCATGGCAAAATTTACATTGTGAACTAGAATAATACATGTGATCCATCTTATAAGTGGCTTACGTGAAGCTACAGTAGCACATTTTAGCATCACTATTGTTTTTGTTTCTAGATTCTCAGCTACCAAATTCAAATCCAACTTGCCAAATATTTATTGGAAAGGTCTTTTCAATTTACCTAATTTCTTTTCCCACAAAAATAAGCCCAAGGCATACAGACATTGTTTGTGTACATTAAAGCCATGATTGCCTAAAGTTCTTTTCTTTCTGCTATATAATTCACTCTTCAGGTGTTGCCAAACGTATCTTCTGAAAGATATCTTTTCAGAGAAATGTCATGCCTGTATATGACAAGTGTAAAAAATCATAACATATATTTTAAATTAAAAATGGCATAACTTCTTGTCATACAGACACAACATATGAAATGAGAAAACTTGTACAATGGCTTTCTGGTTTTATCAAACCTGTTTATTTACTCAGGCAGTGCCACTCACCAGCTTTGTACTGACCTGTCAGCTCACACACTAATAATTCTTTATTCTTCCACTGGGTTGAGCCCTTTTGCCTTTTATAATTCCATTATCTTAATGTTAAGGTGCTATATATCACAAGCATACATTGCAGAGTAAATTAATCTTAAATATATTACGCAGAAAAATAGTGGATACATTTTAGTACTTTTCTGATAATGTATATGCTCATTCTCATTTACATTTTCCAGGAAAGAGTAATGGTTTATTTTCTAAGAATTTGTGATATGGATTTTTAATTCCAGCATCAAATAGATAAAGGTACTGCATTTTGCAATCTACACAAGAACAGGAATTTAATGTGTGTGAACAGTCTGCTCATTTACTAGAACAATATATCCTAAATGGCTTCAATGTGTTCATAGACAGGGAACACTAAAAGCAATAATTGGAAAAATATATCACCAGTCCAAATGTTCGCACAGTCTAGGAGTATAGTCTGGTGATCTTCCTAAACTCTGTTTTGTCAGGTTAGAGCCTGAGAGAATTATTTAACTGACCTTCACATTCTAAGAAGTTTAAGCTATGAAAATACAAAGAATATAGATGGATCCATAGTTTTGTTATTGTAAAGTGAATTTAAAAAATATTGGAAAGACAGATTTTTATATGTACCAAATTATTCACCTAAAAGCAGCTTCTAGGTAAATAAGATGTAGAAAGAGTTCATAGCATAAATTTGAATATCTACCATTAATAAGAATAGATATTTATAATAACTGTGAAACAAGCAACTTGTATTAAATGATGACTTTTTTTTAGAATGAATAGGTATTTTTGTTCCAATGATTAAAACTTACTAAACTGATGAATATTATGGAAAAACCAATTACGTTAGTTTAATAATGCTAATTGTAATACACAAGACCCTGATATCTATGGCCTAACATAATATTTTGCTCATGGAAAGACCAAAACAACTCTTTATAATTAATAGCAGAAGGGATTATGCTCCTTTCAACATTGCATGGAACAGGGATGAAGAGACTGTGTCATCTTCTACATGTGATTAAAAGGATTCCATGAGGTCTCATAAGAACCTGGTGACCTTCAGGCTACCTCTGACAGACAGCGAATTCCCTGCGTGTTACAAAGCAACTTGCAGACCTAGTGCAGAATCTCTGGCTCCTACCTGAGCCTGAGAAAAGCCTTGATGGTGATTGGTATCCTGTTTGGATTGTTTCCACCATTTGCATGCAGTGCACAAAGTGCGTGAAGGATGCTGAGATGTAGAAGATGTGAATGGTCTTCAATGGGAAATATATTTTTATGGACAGTGTTACCACAGCATAGTATGACAAGAATATGACAAACCCAGAGTTCTGTGACTCAATAACGCCAATCAATCCCAGGCATGACTTCAGTTAAACTCTTTTTTTTTTGTCTTATCTACTGCTTCTTTCTGCCTTCAGAGAGGTGCTCTTCTCTGCCATACTGATGCTCAGCCCCCCTAAAAAAGACTCTGCTCACCCATCACTATGCCTCAATTCAAAATTCATATCCTCTAATAGAAAATACCACAGACAACACATAAAAACAGCAAATACGCCTGTCAGAAAGAATGGGAGATAGACACAGAAATACCAGCTGGTCAACCAGAAGAAAGCGAATGAAAGATTTTATGATCCAAACTTTTGAGAGTTGTGTCATCAAATCAGTTTTGCTCGTATTTCATTGGTTAGAATAGTCGTGTGATCATAAATTTGCTACTTAATCTATTGATATGGCAACATTTTGACTTTAGTTATTATTTTTTCATAGAAGTATGGATGTGTGTGCAGCAATTCTGGCCATAATTGTTATTTTATAAGCAAATACACAAAATTAAATATAGTGAAGCCTAAAAAATAAATATGGAAGGAATAAGATTGGAAACTGGACTTGTAATACTCTTTCTGTTTGAATTCTGTAATGTTTGTTAATTATGATTAGGCAAAAGACATGCAACAAAAATCTCTGCTACTTATTTGAAAAATTTAGATTTTCTTTTTTTTTTTTAATTTTTAATTTTTTATTTATTGTGGAGAAGGGGCAGGGAAAGAAGGCAGGGGAAGAGGTGCGTGACAGGGTCGGGCCAGTGGCATGGTACCACATTGGCTGTATCTAGGTAGAGACAGTTTCAGGCTGGGCCTTGGTGAGTTGTTGCTACGCGGAAGTAGCTCGATGGATCTACTTCTAGTCAGGCTCGGGAAGTTGCACTAGGCCTCAGACACATGGCAGGGCCCAACAATTCCCTCTTTTGTTTTTTGTATGGCGGAAAAACATAGCCCCTGTCTTAGGTTGCCTGCTCTTGCAGTTTCAGTTTTACCCATCATGGGGATACAAACATCAATGGTTTGGTCCCTGTCTTAGGTTGACTGAATGCAGAGTGATCT
>CAUYPK010117988.1:0-15870 GCA_963574355.1 Loris lydekkerianus
GGATGTGGTGGCAGGATATTTTCTTAAGCCCCGGATTCTTACGTTGCGTTGAGCTTTAACACAATAGCAATCTAACTATAGCAGGAAATTTAGGGTATGTATCAATTAAAAAAAAAAAAAAAAAAAAAAAAAAAAAAGTTAATATTGTGATTTTTCTTTCTTTTTTTTTTTTTTTGAGATAGGTGTTGTGGTGAATGCCTGTAGTCCCAGCTACTTGGGAGGCTGAGGCAAGAGAATTACTTAAGCCCAAGAGTTTGAGGTTGCTGTGAGCTGGAAAATACAGCACTCTATACATAGCAACAGCTTGAGACTCTGTCTCAAAAAAAATGGACGGCGCCTATGGCTCAAAGGAGTAGGGTGCCGGGCCCATATGACAAAGGTGGTGGGTTCAAACCCAGCCCCAGCCAGGAACTGCAAAAAAAAAAAAAAAAAAAAGGGGTAAGCCCTGTGGCTTAGTGGATAGGACACCGGCCCCATCTACCGAGGGTGGCAGGTTCGAACCTGGCCCCGGCCAAACTGCAACAGTTTGGCGTTGTGGTGGGCACCTGTAGTCTTTCTTACACTGGAGGCTGAGGCAAGAGATTTGCCTAAGCGCAGGAGTTGGAGCTGTGAGCTGTAACGCTACAGCACTCTACCGAGGGTGACAAAGTGAAACTGTCTCAAAAAAAAAAAAAGATAAAAAAAAAAAACAGGCTAATAAACACATGAAAAGATGATGAATAAAACATCATTAGTTATTAGGGAAATGCAAATCAAAACCAGACTGGAACATCATTTTACATCTATAGGATAACGATATACTGTAATAGTAATCAAAAGGAAAACAAGTGTCGTTATGAATGTGGGAAAATCAGAACTCTCATACATTGATGGTGGGGATATAAAATGGTTCAGCTACAGGGTAGAATAGTTTGGCAGTTCTTCAGAGGTTAAATATAGAGTCATCATATAACCCAACCCAGCCACATACACTGGAGCTGGAGGCTTTGAATCCAGCCTGGGCCTGCCAAACAACAATGACAGCTATACAACCAAAAAATAGCCAGGCGCCTGTAGTCCCAGCTACTTGGGAAGCTGAGGCAAGAGAATCGCTTAAGCCCAAGAGTTAGAGGTTGCTGTGAGCTGTGACGCCATAGCACTCTACCCAGAGCAACAGCTTGAGGCTCTGTCTCAAACAAACAAACAAAAAACTTACACATGAATGTTCATAGCAGCATTATTCATGATGCCAAAAAGTAGAAACAACCCAAATTTCCTTCATGTAATGAATGGATAACAAAATTTGGTGTAGCTAGAATGGAATGCTATTCAGCCATAAAAGAAAAAGAAGTAGTGTTGTATGCTAGGACACAGATGAACCTTGGAAGCGTTATGCGAAGTGAAGAGGGCAGCCACAAAGGCTGCACGGATGATTCAATTTATGTACAATATCCAGAACAGGCAAATCCACAGAGACTGGGTATCTTAATAGATTAGTATTTGTCAGGGGAGGAGTGGAAGAAGGGACTAATTGTTAATATGTATGGGGTTTCTTTTGGGGGTGACAGAAATGTTCTGGAATTAGATAGTGAATATACTAAAAACTGTGCAATACATTTTTAAATGGTGGATTTTATGTTATATAAATTATATCTCAATAAAAATACTGAAGCAAAACACAATTCATGTGAGGACCTTTGTCCTCTAGGGTCAAATACTTCGTGGTGTGTGTTGGGGGTGGGGCAGGGAGGAAAGTAGTTCCTTGTACAAGCTGCCTGTTTCTACATGAACACATCAAAAAGAATGAATCCTTAGTGACTGAACTTTGAATCATGTGAAAGCTATTTCCCAGTCTGTACATCAGGATTTTAGCCAACCCTGAAGAGGACTACATGCATGTACACGTGATGGTAATTGCTTTTGCTAGTTTGCCATTGTTCAGTGACAATTGTCGAAACTTTTTCTCTCTGAGTATTATGTCCTTAAAACCCTTTCCAATTCTATGTTGGACAAAAACACTTAATTATTTTATATAACCTAAAATAGAAAATCATCAGGTGAGTTCACATTTATGTTTTTATCTTTTTTTTTTTTTTTTGAGACAGAGCCTCAAGCTGTCATCCTGGGTAGAGTGCTGTGACATCACAGCTCACGGCAACCTCCAACTCCTGGGCTTAAAGTGATTCTCCTGCCTCTGCCTCCCAAGTAGCTGGGACTATAGGCGCCTGCCATAACACCTGGCTATTTTTTGGTTGCAGCCGTCATTGTTGTTTGGCAGGCCCAGGTTGGATTTGAACCCGCCAGCTCAGGTGTATGTGGCTGGAGCCTTAGCCACTTGAGCCACAGGCGCTGAGCCTGTTTTTCTCTTTTAAAACTCTGGGATAATTACAAGTAATCCACCAACTTCTTTCCCTCCCCAAATAAATAAGAGCTGGGGAGGATATGGGTGGCAGAAAAATTGGATTGGAATTTTAACTTCCCAGCTGGTTTGTCTGACTTCTTTGCTGGCTGGTGGGGACTTTGCTGCCCAGAGGACAACTTTGAGTGACATGCTGTATTCTTCCTGTCTTTCTTCATCTTTAGCACAAAATTAAAATTTTATTCTGGAAAAAAAAATAGGCCCTGACTGTGACTGATAGGAAAGAGTTGATGACTTTGGCCACGATTTAACATTTCAGAGCAGATAATGTGTACATTGGGGCAAAGAGCGAATAGTTAATAGAAGACAGTTCCCAGTTAATTTTCACTGTAGTTCCTACCTATAGTTTCTCTTTGGGGTTTTTGCAAAATAAGTACTTTTATATTTTCCTTCTTTCCAGCACATATAGATACTTTACATTTCTATTTATATGGATAACATTGTTCCGAATTGTTAGATCTAATTACTATGCCCATTGCTATTTTTACAAGTCAATGAAGCACTTTTTTTTTTTTTTTTTTTTTTTTTTGAGACAGAGCCTCAAGCTGTCTCCCTGGGTAGAGTGCCCTGTCATCACAGCTCACAGCAATCTCCAACTCCTGGGCTTAAGCAATTCTCTTGCCTCAGCCTCCCAAGCAGCTGGGACTATAGGCTCCCGCCACAATGCCTGGCTACTTTTTGGTTGTAGTTGTCATTGTTGTTTTTGCAGGCCCAGGCTGGATTCAAACCCGCCAGCTCAGGTGTATGTGTCTGGCGCCTTAGCCAGTTGAGCCACAGGCGCCCAGCCCAATGAAGCACTTTTGAGCCATTTAATGACTTCTATAATTTGGAGATATATCACATGAATATCTACAACTACATGAATATCTATAACTACATGAATGCATGAAAGTTTATCTTATTTTTACTTTTTTTTTTTTAAGAGACACGGTCTTGCTCTGTTGCCTAGGCTAGAGTAATGTGGTCTCATCACAGCTTACTGCAACTTCAAACTCCTGAGCTCAAGTAATCCTCCCACCTCAGTCTCCTGACTAGCTGGCACTGTAGGCATGTGCCACCATGCCCAGGTAATTTTTTTTTTTTAAGAGCCAGAGACTCACTGTGTTGCCCAGGCTGGTCTCAAACTCCTGGCCTCAAGCAAACCTCCTGCCTTGACCTCTTAAAGTGGTTGGATTACAGGTGTGAACCATTGCACCTGGACATTATATTTTAAAGTATAAATGAAAACATGCATATGATGGGAAAATAAGATTAGTCAAGGTAATTAAAGCAGTTCTGGAAACCCATATGCAAGCTTTAAGATTGTAATGATTTATATTAAGACTATAATAATTATAAACAACATAATGATACTTCTGTGACAGCCATAATCAATGTCATAGTTTAAATTTAAGAAAAGGGAACAAAGGGTGGCTCAAAGGAGTAGGGCACTGGCCCCATATACCAGAGGTGGTAGGTTTAAACCTGGCCATGGCCAAAAAACTGCAAAAAAAAAAAAAGAAAGAAAGAAAAGAAAAGAAAAGAAAAGGGAACAAACAAAATCGTTTATCAATTTTTCCCATGAAACTATCAGTCTACCTGAGGACCTGTTGATTAAACTGTCCCTGGGCTTCACTCTGAGAAACATTTCACTGCATCGAGAGATTTTGAATTTGTAGAAGATGGGCTATGGGGAAGATGGCTGAATGACAGATAGGTGGACAGAAGCCATCAGGAGGCTTGAGGGGAAACTCAAGGGGACTTAAGAGCATTTTCCCACAGAATCCTACGTTGCCTCCTCTGGCCTGGGAGTCCTGTGTAAAATTATACATGGTCAGTAGAGGGCACCGTAGAACCAGGGATTCCAGCCTCACATGCGTGGGTGGAGACATCTTAAGTCTGGGCAGAATGGTGGAATGGAGTGTTCTTTATTGCTACTCATCCCTTAGCTCTTTAACTGTATTCATTTTGTTTCTCTCTTTATATTCAAGATTCTTTTTTTTTTGGAGATACAGTCTAACTTGGTCACCCCTCAGTAGAGTGCCATAGCATCAGAGCTCACAGCAACCTCAAACTGTTGGGCTCAAGCTATCCTCTTGCCTCAACCTCCAGAGTAGCTGAAACTACAGGCATCGGCCACATTGCCTGATGATTTTCTTTTTTAGAGCTGGGGTCTCACTCTAGCTCAGGCTGGTCTTGAACTCCTGAGCTCAAGCAATCCACCTGCCTCAGTCTCCCAGAGTGTTAGGATTACAGGCGTAAGCTGTCACGCCAGCCATATTCAAGATTCTTAATCTGGTGACCATGGTGGGGCTTCTGATGGTCAGTGACCACCAGGAATTTATACATATATAAAATAAATGTGAATAGGTGCATTTTTTAAAATCTCAAGGAGGGTTTTATAGTTTTGGTTAAGCTCTCAAAGGTTTAGGTAAGGGAACAAAATTGTTTATCAATTTTTGGCATCTCTGGTTTCACAGTGCCCTCTTCCCCCTGGCCAAAAGTCATGAAATGTTGCCTAAGTCACAGTATCCCCTTGAAGGTGTAGAATTCAATAATGTTAGGTACCAATTTATTGACTATCTACCAAGTGGCAAGTGTTTCATATATACTTTTTAATATAATCCTCAAACTACCTTGTGGGATATAAGATATCCCTATTTCACAAATAAAGAGCTAGAAGTTCAAAGAGGTTAAAGAAGTTAGACATATTGACTCACACCTGTAATCCCAGCATATTGGGAGGCTTAAGTGAGAGGATGGCTTGAAGTCAAGAGTTTAGAGACTAGCCTGGGCAACATAGTAAGACTCTATCTCTGCAAAAAATAAAAATAGTTAGGGTGGCGCCTATAGCTCAAGCGGCTAAGGCGCCAGCCACATACACCAGAGTAAGCAGGTTCAAATCCGGCCTGGCCCTGGCAACCAATGACAACTACAACCAAAAACAAATAGCCGGGCGTTGTGGCAGGCGCCTGTAGTCCCAGCTACTGGGGAGGCTGAGGCAAGAGCATCGCTTAAGCCCAGGAGCTGGAGGTTGCTGTGAGCTGTGACGTCACGGCACTCTACCCAGAAGGAATAGCTTGAGGCTCTGTCTCAAAAATAAATAAATAAAAATAGCCAATGGGCGGCACCTGTGGCTCAAAGGAATAGGGCACCAGCCCCATATACTGAAGGTGGTGGATTCAAACCTGGCCCTGGCCAAAAACTAAAAAACAAACAAACAAACAAAAAAACAAAAAGTTAGCCAAGTGTAGTGGTATAGGCCTGTAGTCTGAACTACTCAGGAGGCTGAGGCAGGAGGATCACTGTATGAGTCAAGAAGTTTGAAGTTACAGTGAGCTATGATGACATAATTTACTATAGCCTAAGCAAGAGAGTAAGACCCTGCCTCAAAACAGACCCCTCCCCCTGCAAAAACAAACGAACAAAAAAACTCAAAAAGTTTAAAAGACTGCCCCAGGTCACAGCTAGGAAGTGTGAGGCTAAGGTTCAGTTCCAGGAATGTCAGGCTCCCTCTGTGCTGTTACTACACTGAGGAAAAAGACAGGAGAGGCTCATTCATTCATCAACAAAGATGGGCTATAAGAGGTACCAAGGACATGTCCCAAGCTGTGCCTAAACAGCTCTGTCTCCTGCCTTGAGGGGCTTAGCACCTGGAGGTGGTGGTGATGGTGGTCATAGCATGGGAGACAGACACTAAACAAGCCAGTGTGCAGTTACAAATTGAGAAATGTGCTCTGAAGGCAATGAATGGGGAACAGCAACATAGACCATTGGGGAAACCTATGGTCGGATTGGCCAGTGGAAGCCTGGAAAGCAGTTGTGGGGAGGGGTGGTGATGGGGACTACCCTGGGGAGAGGTAGGGGGGCCATTGGTCTGGGCCCCTCAGGGAGGCCTAGCCTGGCTGGAAGGGGAGCCTCTGCCAGACAGGCTTTCTAGGCTGGGTCAGGAATTCAGATTTTATTTGAAGTGAAATGGGAAGCCATTGTAGGCTTTAAAGTAGAAGAGAAAGAAACTTGAGCTGATATGTAGGTGTTTTCTTTCTTTTTATTGTGGCAAAAAGAACACATCATATAAAATTTACCACATTAGTCATTATTTATTTATTTATTGTTTGTTTGTTTTTGAGACAGAGCCTCAAGCTGTTGCCCTGGGTAAAGTGCTGTGGCATCACAGTTCACAGCAACCTGCTACTCCTGGGCTCAGGCAATTCTCTTGCCTCAGCCTCCTGAGTAGCTGGGACTACAGGCACCCGCCACAACACCCAGCTATTTTTTTGGTTGTGGTTGTCATTGTTGTTTTGGCAGGCCAGGGCTGGATTCAAACCTGCCAACTCTAGTGTATGTGGCTGGTGCCTTAGCTGCTTGAGCTACAGGCGCTGAGCCGTTAGCCATTTTTTAAATGCAATGTCAGCCATGTTAAATACACTCACATTACTGTGCAACCCATTTCCAGACCTCTTTTTATCTTGCCAAAGTGAAATTCTGTACCCATTAAATAACTCCCTCTCCTTTCTTCCCCCAGACCCTGGCAACCGCCATTCTAATTCTGTCTCTATGATTTTGTATATTCTAAGTGGAATCACACAGTGCTTGTCCTTTGTAACTGGCTTAGCTTAATGTCTTTAACCTTCATTCATGTAGTATCACGTGTCAGAATTTACTTTCTCTCTCTCTGTATGTGTATAGATATATACATTTTTGAGATAAGTCTCAACATATTGCCCAGGTTGGTCTCAAACTCCTGGCCTCAAGTCATGTTCCAGCCTCAGCCTCCCAAGTAGCTAGAATTACAGGTGTGACTGGGTAGAATCTCCTTTCATTTTTAGATTGAGTAGTATCGAATTATACCTAACAGACATTTTATGTATCCATTCATGTGTGAATGGACACTGGGAAGGTTCCATCTTTTGGTTATTGTGAATAATGCTATGAATGTGAGCGTACAGATATATCTTTGAGAATCTCCTTGCAATTTTTTTCTTTTTAATTAATATTTTGGAAGTTATAAAACACATGAACTTGATGCAAATTTCAAAGTCACTCTAGCTAGGGTGGCGGAGACACTGAGCAAAGTGAAAAGTGTAAGGACAGTGGGCTGTGCACGTGTCAACACAGCCTGCCCTGTGGTGGCCTGCCAATGGGGAGGCATGGACAGCACAGTTCCATTGTTAAGGTCCTGGGAGGCACTCAAGTGGTGAAAGGTCACATAGGTTTCTGTGATGAATGGAAACTTTAGGAGTTCTAGTGTTACCAGTACTTTTCTCTCGGTGGCTGATCCTTGGTCTGGAGATTCAAGAATGAAACCTCAAGCTAGACTCAGCACCTGTGGCTCAAGCAGCTAAGGTGCCAGCCACATACACCTGAGCTGACGGGTTTGAATCCAGCCCGGGCCCACCAAACAACAATGATGGCTGCAACCAAAAAATAGCCGGGCGTTGTGGCCTGTAGTCTCAGCTACTTGGGAGGTGGAGGCAGGACACTCGCTTGAGCCCAGGAGTTGGAGGTTGCTGTGAGCTGTGATGCCATGGCACTCTACCCAGGGTGACAGCTTGAGACTCTGTCTCAAAAGAAAAAAAGCCCTCAAGCTATGCATAAGTGACAAGACAAAGTTTATTTTATAGAGAAGAACATAGAGAGAAGGGTAACAAAGCCTCCAGCAGAAGAGGGGGGAAATTCCTAAGTGGGAAGACCCAAGGGTCTTTTGTGGGGCTTCATATACTGCTTGTGAGCAGGGGGTTTTGGGAACCTATGTCATACTTGGCCAGGAGCCGGCAGATAGAAAACATCCCACCTATGTCGATGAGGGAACAAGTGTGGTCCTCACAGTTCCGGTCCCAGGCAAAGCAGCAGGGTGCATGCTTTCCACTCCAGAAGGGGACACCAGAAGAAATCCTGCTTGCATCCAGAGTGCAGTTTGGGAAAAAGTCTGTTTTCCCAGGCTTAGAAAATAGGGGTCTTTGCCTTGCCCTGAACGGGGTAACCCTGTAATACTAGTACTGGATGCGGTATCCCTAAGGGCCTGCGATGGCCTGGGCTCAGGCAGTGTGAATGGAGAGGAAGGGGCTTAGACCAGCCCCTGCCTGGTCCTTAGGTCGGGTGGAGGCGATGGCAGTGAGGAAGAGTGGGAGGGAAGGCAGGAGGCTTCCACTCAGACCAATGGGAAGGGTCCGAGTGCCCCCCAGGCTGGGCAGCGTGGAGGCTGTTGGTGACTTGGACCAGAACAGTTCCTGCGGAGAGGTAGGGGCAGAAGCTGGATGGAAGAGAGGATGGAGAGGAGGAGTGAGGCCAGCACCAGCCAGTGTGGGGGCAGACAGCTCTCTGGGGAAGCTGGGCTCTGAAGACAGCAGAGGAACTGGGCAGGAATAATGAAAGGGAAGGTGGTTGTCTTGACTTTTTGTTTTTATTTATTTTTTTGAGACAGAGTCACAGTCTGTTGCTCAGACTCGTTTTGGCAAACCAAATGCATGTTTTGACGATGAAGAGACTGGCCTGGTGGGGAGAGAGCACAGATGCGTCAGACAGTGGGGATAACTGAGGCGCTGGTGTGTGGGTGGAGCCAGACAAGGGGGTGGGGGTTGGGAAGTTCCTCTGGAATAGGAAAGGGTCGTGGGTGAATTTGGCCATAGGAAGTTGAGGAAGTTCTAGTCCAATAGCTCTACATTTCCACTAAAAGGGAGAAGAAACCTGGGAGGTGAAATTCCAGGAAGAGGCAGAGGGCTGGAGGTGGTTTTAGGCTGAAGGAGAACATATGTGATAGCCATTGCTGACAGTGGGAGTAACTTACTTCAAAAACACCTCGAGGCTGTGGGATGCTATTGGGAGCCCACAACAGGGTGGCAGACAAGAAATTATAGTTACCAAGCCGGGTGGGATGGTTCATGCCTATAATCTTAGCATTCTAGGAGGCAGAGGCAGGTGGACTGCTTGAGCTTAGGAGTTCGAGACCAGTCTGAGCCAGAGTGAGACCCCCATTTCTAAAAATAGCCTGGTGTTGTGGCAGGCACCTATAGTCTCAGCTACTTGGGAGGCTGAGGCAAGAGGATAGCTTGAGCCCAAGAGTTTGAGGTTGCCGTGAACTATGACGCCATAGCACTCTACCCAATGAGACAGAGACCGTCTCAAAAAACACAACAAAATTATAGTGCTTTTATCTGCCAGGCTGGTTGTTTCCTCTAGTAATGCTGGGCCTTGTTAGTGGAGCCTGGAGCTGTTTTAAGACGGCGGTGAGGGAGGGAGAGAGAGAAAAGGGGACGTTCTGCTGAGGATCCCTCATCTCTCTGCTGGATGAAGGAAGAAGAAAGTCTGGAGGAGAGGTGGCTGGCTGAGGTCTCAGTGACACCACAACAAGGCTTCACATGCCCTCAGACAAGACAGAGGGGGGGATGGAGCCAGGGCCTGGGAGGTAGGACAGTTTCAGGTAAATGACAAGATCAGGGTGTGGCCCTGGGAGTGGGAAGCTGAGGTGGAGGATGCGGTCATCAGAGAGGAACATGAGTAGGGACAATGAGGCCACGCTGGCAGATATGGAGGCTGCCTAGCCTAGAGCAATGAGAGCAGTGCATACAGAACAAGATGGGAGCAAGGGGCAGGTCTCTGGGGAGTGAGAGGTGACCAGGAGACCAGGATGTCAGCAAGAGAGAGGAGAGGGGCTCGAGCTGAATGCCCTAATTCTTAACAGGTGGTAATAAGGGGGCAGCTGTTGTAGATGGTGGGATGCAACTTCTAGAAGCAGTCATGGGGAGCCAGGAGGATGCCAGGCTTACTTCCTGCCCCTAAGGTATGCAGGGAATGTGAGAATAAGATCAAACCTAGATTTCCAAATTAAAAAAAAAAAAAAGTTTTGTTCATTCACCACTGGGACTAGAAAGTAACGACTAGATATGAGGGAGAATTTTCTGACCCTGACAGGATATGAAGTCTCGCTGTTAAAGGAATTCAAGAAAGTGTTTTTTTTTTCCTTCACTAAAGAGATTTAGGACCAGAATAGACCCCCACCTCCATTTCCCTACCTTCTTGTCTCTTTGAGGCCTGTTAGGAGCTGATGGGCATCCTCTAAGGTAGAGGTTTCGTTCATTCAACAAAGCTATTGAACTCCAAGACACTTGCCATTTTAGGAACCGGAGCTAGTGCTGCAACAAAGCAGAACAAATCCCTGCCTCAAGGAACTCACTTCCTAGCAAGGAGATTTATTTGGATTTGGGATTTTTTTTTTTTGAGACAGTCTCACTATGTTGCCCTCTGTAGAGTGCTGTACCTTCACAGTTCACAGCAACCTCAAACTCTTGGGCTTAAGTGATTCTCTTGCCTTGACCTCTCAAGCAGCTGGGACTATAGACGCCTGCCACAACGCTTGGCTATTTGTTGTTATTGTTGTTGTTGTTGTTATTGTTGTTTGGCAGACCCCAGCAGGGTTTGAACCAGCCAGCCCTGTTGTATATGGCCAGCACCCTAACTGCTGAGCTACAGGCGCCGAGCCAGGGACTTTTCTTTTTTTTACTGTTTGTTTTTGAGACCGTCTCACTCTGTTGCCCAAGCTAGAGTGAGTCAGCCTAGTTCACAGTAACCTCAAACGCTGGGGCTCCAGTGATTCTCCCGCCTTAGCCTCTCAAGTAGCTGGGACTACAGGTGCTTACCGTGACACCTGGCTAATTTTTCTATTTTTAGTAGAGATAGGGTCACACTCTTGCTCACACTGGTCCTGAATGTCTGAGCTCAAGTGATCCTTCTACCTTTGTTGCTGTCCACTAGCCCAATCAACAATACTGAGGTATCACTGCAGACAGAATGAATTATTTATTAAGGAAGACTGGAGGCTTGCTCAGGCCTTCAGTGATTGTTCATCTTTATTCACTGTATTATATATCTAAACTCACCAGATAAGAATAAGTAAGAATAAAGAATAAAAGCACTAGTTGAGATTGCCATAACATTTTCTCCTCAGCATAAATGTTACAAAGCATGTACACATCATTTCTAAGTCTGGAGCATTTCACTTACAGATAAACTACAAGGACACCAGGCTGTCTGTTCTGTTTGCCCACCTCCCTAAAAGGTTAAATGAAACTTTCGTGTAATTTGAAGTTAGGGAATGAAGAGCAACAGTTCAGCCTCAGACAGGGGCTAAATCTCTAGCTATGACTGGGCGGGGACCTCAGGGATATATTTCTCAAGACCTTTTCAGCAAGCAGGGAGGAATTAAGCCCCGAGTCTCACTTATGGCTGAGAATGGAATTTTCTTATCCCAGGACATCATACCTCAAGGAGCACATATGAGACAAAGCCACCTTTCTAGGGTGCTGAAAACCGTGCCCCTTCATACCTTGGCCTCCCGGAGTGCTACGATTATAGGCCTAAGTCAACAGGTGCATCTGGGTTTGTACTTGATGCAAAAGCTATCAGAAAGGAGAGTTACTCATGGGGCTGGAATCTGGATGTGGAGTAACTTAAGAGTGATTCCCTTTTGTTGCTTGGGAGGGGGAAGAGGTTGGGTGGCAATGGAGGGAAATGGAAATAGTCCAGGATTTGAAGTTTGAGGCCTTGGGTTCCGTGACTTTGAGTAAAGCATTTTGTTTTTCTTGTTTTTTTTTTTTTTTTTAGAGACAGAGTCTCACTTTATTACCCTGGGTAGAGTGCCGTGGCATCACAGCTTACAGCAACCTCCAACTCCTGGGCTTAGGCGATTCTCTTGCCTTAGCCTCCTGAGTAGCTGGGACTACAGGGGTTCACCACAATGCCTGGCCATTTTTTTGTTACAGTTTGGCCAGGGCTGGGTTTGAACCCACCACCCCCGGTATATGGGGCCAGCGCCCTACTCACTGAGCCATAGGTGCCACGCAGCATTTTGTTTTTCCTGTTAGCTGACCTGTAAAGCAGAGGAAGAATCCCTCATTCTCCAAATTGTGGAATTACGTGAAAATGTCACCCAATTAAATGCTATACAAATGATTATTATGCCATTACTTAAGTCTTCATTCCCTTCTCTGGCAAGGGCACAATAACAGCGCCTACCTCCCCCAGGATTGCTGTGAATAAAAAACAAAATAATATGCATAAAAGGCTTACCACCATGTCTAGTGCAAGGTAATGGGTAAATGTTGGCTGCCATCATTTGTCCAGTCTCCTGTTCCTTTCCCATGAATTCTTTGATTTCTGAGGACCAAGCTCCACAGGGAATAGGAAATTGATAGATCTGGAAAAGCTCAGTTGTTCACTTGGTGCTGAGTGTGGGACAAGAAAAGAATTTCTCTAGGCTAAGATTGGGATATAAAAGTATAAGTTTATTTTATGGTATTAGAGAGAGGGAAGAGAGTGGGGGGAGAGATAAGAGGGAAGAGACAGAGAGGTGAAGGCTGGGGGTGGGGGAGATAAAGAGCAAGAGAATGGTGCAGCATCCCAAAGAAAGGAAGAATGCCCACCCTGAGGTCCAGTGCATAGCTGAATTTAAGGGGGAAAAATATAAAAGAGTAATTGTAACTGAAGTCATAAGGTATTGTGAATGGGAATGCTCTGTCCACTTTTCCTCAGGCCAGGTTAAAGACAGACATTTCTCCAGGTGTTTCCAATCCTGAGGCCGATAGTTTGCCCTGGACACTCAGAAATCACTGAAAGCTTAATAGAAAAAATTCTTTTTTTTTTTTTTTTTTTTTGAGACAGAGTCTCAAGCTGTTGCCCTGGGTAGAGTGCCGTGGCGTCATAGCTCACGGCAACCTCCAACTAGGGCTCAAGAGATTGTCTTGCCTCAGTTTCTCTATTTTTAGTAGAGACGGGGTCTTGATTTTGCTCAGGCTGGTCTAGAACTCTTCGGGGCTGGGGTGGGTAGGTAGGCTGTCCCAGTTTCCAGTTCCAATTTGGCCTTTGCTTGGGGTCCCCAGGAGAGGCCCAGAAACTGATCTTTGTTGACCTAAAGGAAAAAAACAGGCAAAATGGATATAAGTAGAAAGTTTATTTCCAAGTTTATTTCTGCCAAGTTTGAGGACTGCCACTCAGGAGCCCAGATTCCACCTGCCTTGAATAGACACTTCCCCTTACAAGCAGTTACAAGTAGGTTGTTAAAGGAAAAAGGAGGCCTAAGCTGTTTACCAATGGTTTACATGAAAATAACATAAGCTACTGATTGACGCACATTGTTCTTTGTATCACAAATTCCAAGACCGTGAAGGTCATGGGTGAGGCAGCTAGTCAAGACTAAAATGCCTTTAAACAATTAACACCCAGGCCTGGTGGGGGGCTGGGGGTAGTGGCTTAAATTTCCTACTTAGGCCTCTCTGGGTCTGATAAATGTTGCATTCCTCACCTAGCTCGGACAGCTCTGAGCTATTTCTCTTTTTTCATCTTTTAAAAGCACAGAAGGGAGCACAACAGCGTAAGGGAAGAGAAAGAGGCGTCTCCCTTCCAACTTTTAATTCTGAAAATGTTTATATCTACAAGAAAGTGGGAAAAAATACAGCAATGAACAACTTCTGTTCGGTTAGATGCCCTCATCCTGTGCACGGCGCGGCCTTGCAGAGCCGAGAATGAGGGCTCCGAGGAGGGCGTCGGAGTGGGGGAAGCTTAGCGGGCCCCCCGCCCCGTGCCGCTGAGGACCCGGGCGCGACCGCGAGGGGGCGCAGCCCGGCGGTGGCTGCGGTGACTCACAGCGGCGGGAGGATGAGTCAGGC
The DNA here is from genome assembly GCA_963574355.1 of Loris lydekkerianus. Lineage (NCBI taxonomy): Eukaryota > Metazoa > Chordata > Mammalia > Primates > Lorisidae > Loris > Loris lydekkerianus. The sequence goes on from CAUYPK010117988.1 coordinate 14,038, forward strand.
TTCCCCGGGCTTCCCGCGCTCCCCCCGTCTCTGGCTTCCCTCCACATCGCCGCGCCCAGGCCGTGGGCACAACGCTGACCCTTGGTAGAGGGCGGGGCGCCGACCCGAACCGCGCCGCCCTGTCCGGGACCGGCTCTCCCTCCTCCTTCCCCGAGGCTCCCGGGCCTTCCCCGAAGCCCCGCGCGGGCGGCGGTTGGCTTCTCCCGGTACTGGAACCCGGCTCGCTCTCCTGGGGATCCCCGAACCGAGTTCCGTCCTCACTCCTCCCCGGGCTTTTATAGCTGCCGCAGCCCGCGCCGAGCGCAGGGATCCAGGGCAGCGAGTGCGGGCCCGCAGCGAGCCCGGGCTGGATGGGCGCCCTCTCCTTCGGGGCTCTGCTGCCGCACCCTTCCTTTGGTCTGGGGACTGCTGTTCCCTCCCCAGCGGGTTTCAGTCCCCCTCCCCCAAGTCCCGCCTGAGTTTTGGCGGAATATCTTGGTGGCAACGCTGGGCTGTGGGCGGCGGGCCGCAGAGGGAAACATGCCTCCTGCCAAAACCACACGGGAAAAAGTCTGCTCTGGTCCTTGGGTGTGCCGGGGTGTTTTTGCTTCTCCTCAGAATAAGTCAGGGATTAAAAAAAAAAGAAAGAAAGAAAGAAAAGGAAATCCCTGGGTGAGTCCTAGTTGCAGGCTGAAGAAGATGCCTGACAGGGTCTGGCTCAGAACCTGAGTGTGTTAAAGCTGGGGGACACCTTTCAAACCTGCTCCACCGACCTCACCTTGGAGGCACGCCCCCCACCCAAGCCCCCGAGGAGGAAGAAACTTGTCCAAAGGCCCCAGAGCTTCTGGGGCTGGCTGGGCCACCTACTCAAGCTTGACCCAAAGTGCCTAAAATAGTGGCTTGCACGTGGTCAGAACTCGGTAAACATATGCTTGCCAAACACTACGTAGGTCTCCTTATTCCAGGATTTTCTTCCGCCTCTGCCACCTTGGAGGCAGCAAGCCTAACTCCTTCTCCCCTCCTCCTTAGTCTACTCAACGGGAAGACCAGGAAAATGACGGCTTTGCTCTGACCCACTTCCACTTAATAAAGAGTGAATGTATTTTCTCTTCCTTGTGATTTTCTTTTTCTCTTTTTGAGACAGATCCTCAAGCTGTCGCCCTGGGTAGAGTGCTGTGACATCACAGCTCACAGCAATCTCCAACTCTTGGGCTCAAGTGATTCTGCTGCCTCTGCCTCCCAAGTAGCTGGGACTACAGGCGCCCGCCACATGCCTGGCTATTTTTTAGTTGCAGCTGTCATTGTTTGGCCGGCTGGGCTGGATTTGAACCCGCCAGCTTAGGTGTATGTGGCTGGCGCATTAGCCCTTTGAGCCACAGGCGCCGAGCCCCTCGTGATTTTCATAATAGACATTTTCCTTTCTCTGACTTCTAAGAATATAGCATGTAATACATATAACATACAAAATGTGGGTTAATCAACTGTTTATGTTATTGATAAAGTTTGGGTTGGGATAGGTAAGGCATAGGTTCGGTAGGTGAGAGGTTAAGGATTGAAAATGAGATATTATTCCAGTCATGAATGAAAGGAATCGGAGTCCGGGTTCTGTGTGGGCAACCGGCCTTTATTCCACCTGGATGTGGGCAAGCTGAGTCTCAGAGTGGGTTAAGGAGTCAGCACGTGGGTTAAGGTGGATGGGAATATAAAAATTCTAAAGGATAGGGATTGGCACATTCATTTCTTCCTGGGTGGGACAGTCATACACTCATTTCTTCTAGGGCAGGCATTTGGGGTGGGACCCTACGTTGGGCCCTATCAGAAGGTGAGGCTACTAGAAGTTAAGTTCTCTGGGAG